>VXAB01007886.1:957922-1015131 GCA_013399175.1 Odontophorus gujanensis
CAGGTAATCTTTCTTCCCTCTTCTGAGTAGCATGAGCCATCATCTTTCTTGTTACAGAGGTTACACTGCTTAAAAAATAAACAAAGCAATCTGGTCTTTGTTTTCTGCCAAGAATCTTTCAGTGCCCCGAAATCTGTGGTCTTGAGACCTGCAGAGCTGCTGTTAGGAAATACAGTTTGCGTAGATTTTGTCATGGCTGACTGAGCCCAAACTAGGTATTAGATAACATTTGTAATTACCGTTTGTCTATATGGGCTGGGAATTGATAGCAACAAGAAAAGCAGAAGAGGTCTTAATACATACACTTACATCTCTGCTGCTCTTGACAAAGATTGAGTCATAACTGCACCTCTGAAGCAATACAAATACAAAGCCTAACAAGAAAACCAAATTTAAAAACATGTATTTTTTTTCTTCTCAAATTCTTCTCATGAGGTCCTACAGTTGGGATACCCAATTAAATAACTTGCTGGTTCTGCAAATATTTACAACCACAGTGGATATTGCTAAGAGATTCGGAAGCTTGCAAAGTAGGGTGGACATCTTGTGAACAATCCAGCAATGGTCTTTAAAGCTCCATCAGTGCAACTGAGAGACCAGGCTGCCTTCTTGGCATCTGCTGCTGAGTGTACTGTACATTAGGCATACAAGAGATAGGGCTGGGGGGAATTTCAAATTCACCAGCCAGCAGCCCGGGTATCAATTAAAGTTGGGTTATTTTCATATGTCACCATGATGACCCTTTAAACAGTGCAGCTATAGTGGAATCAGGATGTCGCTCTGACCCTATCCTATGCAAATGCATCGAGGCCAGAAGGACTAGAAAACCTCCTGAATTTTAATGTGAGAAGTGTGCGATGCCCCTTCCTCATTGACATTCTGTGTGGATTTTTTTCACTAATCCTCACACTCAGTAGGCCTAACTTTCTTGATCTCAGTTCTTCAGTGGGGTGCGCAGGTCAAGAAGGCATCTGAGATGGGCCAGGAAGGAGCCAGGTGGCACAGTATGGAGCAGCAAACTCAGTACAACGAGAAGCAGGATGGGGATGTCTGGGGAGAACACAGTCACTGCCAAAACTGGCATGGTAGGTGAACCATGGGCTTGGGTCAGGACTTCTCAAAGGCTCTTCCTGGGTCTACATTTTGTGGGATGATTTTTGAATTTATCAGGAGTCAGGGAAAATGTGACACTTCTCAAGGTATCATAGAATTGTTAAGGTTGGAAAAGTCCTCTAAGATCATCTAGTCCAACCATCCATCTACCACCCATGTTACCCACTGACCTACAACCACTAAGGTAGGTTGTTGTGAGGCAGTGCATGGTTCCTCTGTTTGAACCTGTCTCCATCTGTGATGTGGAGAAGCAGCTTTGACATAAAGAATATAAAAAGAGAACTGTAAGAAGAACACAATGTTATTTTTCTTCTTGTCTTTGTTGTCATTTGTTGTTGTTGTTTTTTTTTTTCCCAAATGTATTATGTTGCACTTGAAGTACCTAGATGCAATAAGCTCCTGGTTGCAGGACTGTGGAGGCCAAGCGATGAAGGCCAGTGGTCCCCAAATGCTGCCTGGCCAGTATGCATCCAGCAATGCACGGAAGGTGACAGGCTCCATCCTCCCAGTCAGTCTGCTCAAGTGGCTTCTTCTGTGTATGTTCATATTGAGGGGGATAGTGCTAAATACGTTGACTGACAGGAATGTAGGTTGCTGTGGTGTGTGATGCACACAATGATGGCTTTGTTCTGTATGGTAGACACAATAAAGGTTTTATTCAGCAGAGTGGTGAAGGGCCAGGGTTCTGGGTTGGAGTGAAACAGAGTAAGGAAAGTGGGGTGCAACTGCCGAGGTGGTTTTCGTTCACTTGGCAGTTTGGTTCGGGGAGGTTTTTAGTTGGCTCTGGCACTCTTTGCATTTCTCGCTCTTTTATTCCCACCAGCTTTATGAAATCTTAAATGTTTATGAATCAGGGCCGCATAGTATTTAAATTTTCAAACAGAGAACCATTCTTCTATATAACAGCCTTCTGACTTTCTGAGGTTGTCAGACGTGTTACTCGTTTTTAAAAGGGAGTATTGTATATAGAACCTCAATTATTTCCTCATAAAGTGATTTTAAAATGACTCCCCAGCGAGTTTTAGGAAAGTGTGTCTAGACTTTTTTCTTTTTCTGTTTTATCCCAGTCTCCCCTTCCCGCCTGCCCCTATCATTTTGTAGGTTATGGATAGTTGAGGATTTGTTGTACTGCAATTTAATGCTGAGTGTGTGCCGTGACCTTTGAGGGGGAAGTCTGTTGGCAGTATCATTACAAATAAAGTACTAACAGATTTCAGAGGTTTATAGATTCCAAGCCGGTTGCTGAAGCCTGCAGACATTTATAAACTTACCGCCGCAGACTTTCAAACTCGGCACCGACGTGGTGCTGCAGCCCCTTCCCCACGCCAGCTGCTTCTCAGAGCCCCCCCACACCACTGCCTCCCCCCTGCTGCCTCTGGGTGAGCCCAGTACTGCTTCTGCCCCATGCTGCACGGAGCTGGCAGGCCCATGCAGACAACCCTGCTTCTCCTGCTGCAGCCGGGGGGGTTCGGAGCGGGAGCGAGGATTTGTGTGGCGGGACGCTGAGACGGCGAGAGCCGTGCTTGGCTTTACTGCAGGAAGTGGATTAGGCAAATCCCTGAAACAGTGCAGAAATCCATTTTTCCAGGTGCCGGGGCTGGAGGAAACATATAATTAACAGTATCCTGATTTTTACTTAGTTAAGTCTTAGAGCGAGGTATCCTGGAGTTTATATTTTTGGCAGCCACTTTAAGAGATGGTGGGGGAGGATAAGCGTACATGGGGGGAGAGATTAATTTAAAATTGATAACCGCATGGCAGCACCACAGTTTTAACAAGCTCAAGGCCTGCCTTGTGCAGCCTGCTGCACTCAGGGGAGCGGAGTTCAATTCTCTGTGCTGCCAGTTGAAATCAGAAATCACAACTGCAGTGATTAGCAGTGAATTTCCTGATCTCGCTGCCGTGGGCGAAGGAAGGAGGGGACGGTACCCTGCCCCTTTCCCTGTGTGGTTAACCCCTAGCAGGGAGGCAAAGGTAGGGGTAGGGACATCTTGGGGAGTTGGTGCCATTTAAACTTGTACATGATGTTTAAAAAAATCAATGGCCATTAGTGGCCAGGCCTGACTGGAGAAGTGCCCAGCGGCGTCTTAATTAATCTCTTAGCTAATAGAGGAGCATCACTTCCAAACGCATGCACTACCCCTCTCATTCCAGCAATGTAGGTCATGTCAACAGAGGCTGTGCAGCCTGCAGGATACAGCCCGCTCTCGGACTCAGGTGTCAGTCTGGGGTAATCCCAAGCACTGGTTTTCGCTGGTGTAAACTGGCATCAGATTTAGCTCTGTTCATGTCAGGTAACCCACCCTGCGTGGGTTTCCTCATCCTTGTTCATCAGTGACGCAATGGAGAGAGATTAAAATAACAAGATGCTGTTCTGTACTGCTGAGCTCTGAAATGTGTTATTGTTGTTTGTCTGTTTAACATCTTCCACCTGATTCACAGAGAGCTACAGCACTCTGTGTGTGGGGGATCGATAAACAAGAGCTGTCAGAGCTGTCCCTCGGTCCTCCTCTGAGTGCTGCTGCTGGAGGTTGCTCGTTCAGGTCCCTGAAAATGTACGATGAGGAAATTCGGATTAACACATGCAAACAGCAGCAACCTGAAGTTCAGAAAGCTGTTACAGTGTGTAACAGTGTCAGGCAAATGGGGCTCATGTGTCAACTCTCATTGGTCTGGAGAATGTGAACAGTTTGGGAGCTGGAGCAGGAAAAGGTGTTACTTCATAAATAAATAGATAATTGGTCAAGAAATGACCTTTGCATCTAGACCTTTGCCTAATGGGGCAGGCTGGAAGTCATTTTGTTTGCTTGCTTGTTGTTCCTTCCTGACCTTTCCTTTGTTGAAAAATAGTTGTTGTTTTTTGGGTTGGTTTTTTTTTTTTTTTTTTTCACCTAAGCATTGCAGAGCTGCCGAAGCATGTATTATGTAGAGGCATTGTTCTGAATTAATGTGCATACGTGGGTGCTCATCACATCCACGGGGTTCTCAGCCGTGTGCCAAAGGCTGTACACCTCTGACAACATTGGTGAAGTTTCTTCTGGGAAGAGTAGAAATGAAATTCCACAGGAACCTCTGTCAAAAGGCTTATGGTCTGCTGTATAAGTGTACGCCTGCCTTACTGCTTAGTGTAAGCTAATACAGCTACATTAAAATCAAGATAGAGGTTCTGATATCTCAGAGAAATCCATGGGTAGACACCAACCTTCATGGCTGTTCATTTCCAACCAGTGCAGTGGCAGAGGAATTAACGGTGGGTCTGGGCAAGCTGGCAGATGCCACGGCTTTTCCATAGGATGTGGTGAGCACCTTGAAAATGAGCTTATTACCCACCAGCATTTTTTATCACAATTCTTCTTTATTTCCCTTGCTCTTTGCTGGCTACCGAACCAATCCTGATGTGTTCTTTGAACTTCAAACAGCGCTCTTAGGAAGTGGATATTTGCTAAATATATCAAGCCAAACACCAAACCAAACCCACCCCAAACAATCCATCTCTGGCCTCAAGCACACCCAGAGCTCCCAACAACAGTCTGTTTTGTACCTGTTCAAGTGATGGATCCCATTGCACCCCTCACATCACTGTCTCCTGTCTTTGGTGTGCGTTGAGGGCAAGAAGTTGTCCTGTGGAAAGCACAAAGCAACTTCCTAGAAGAAGCAAACAACCCGGACTTCCCGTGATGTAATTTGAGTACAGAATTTAGCCCATGGACTGCAGTTCTGGCTCCCCTGGCACTTGTAAGGTTTTTATTACTAATTAAAGTTGGTAAGTAGTCCCCCTCAGGGTGTTTTGGCTCATAAATGAAGGCCAACAAAATATCTAATTTTGCTAAATAGAGTAATTTTTTATATGCCAGTAGAGGGCTTTGGGTGAGACTTTTTCCTCTCTCCCCACCGTTAGTTAGAAGTGAAAGCTCCAGTGTTTCCTATCAGCCTCAAGAAGCAAAAGCAGCTCTTGTTCCCCGCACTGTCCTTGTGCAGGTCCCACACTTAGTGCTGGTGCTGAGAGCTCCGGTGTCTGTTCAGCCCAGACAGGGGTATCACAATGTTTTATGTGACATTTGCATTAAATTCATCTATTTCATCATACTTGTTCCAGCTCAGAACATTATTTTCTTCCTCAGAAGCTAAGTCCTGGTGTCTTTCCCATCTTAAAACCAAACCTGTTACAGCGTGATGAATGAAGCAGCAGCACTACAAGTCTTACAAACCCTTCATTGTCAGGGATTACTATTACCATCATCATTCCGCAGGACTGGAATTTGTTGAAGCAGTTTTGACCAGCCAGCGATGTGAAGTATTTTGGGGGTGAATTGCATCTCTGTAAAGACCAAAAACCATTTCAAAAGCGGACTGGAGTCTTTTGATTTACATTTCTGATATTAAACAGAGCGCCGCTCTCTGCGTTTTTGTGCTACAGGGCATTGCTTCAGTGCTAAGAAATAGGGCCATGGCAAGAATCCAACTTCTTAATGAACCAGCCTATCTGGAGGAAAACAGCTTTTCACACCATAATAAACAACGAACACCTTTTAGATAACAAATTCAATGGCAAAAATATTGCATTGTACATGTCATAGCCCCGTAATTTAATGGAGGCACTTGCTGCATTAGTGGTTTACATTAATTTTTAAAATTAATTTTGTTTGGCCTGCGGGGGAAATATTTTCTTTTTTGTTTCTGATATCCTGCAGCTCATTAACACTTTTTTACTGCTGCTTTACAATACTATCTGTAATCGTCCAATTTGTAGCTAGAGGCTCATTTTCTAACTAGAGAGAGAGAGAAAAAAAAAAGGAGCTTTTACTGAAATCATAAATGAAGCCTCGACCACACTGAAAAATCAGCATCTCCAGCAGCAGCTGGAGTACCACGGCCTTCTACAAATGGATTAATTAAGCCCCACATGGGCTTTCTGGTTAGGGCTATAGCCTGGGAGAGGGAAGTTTTCATCCCATTTCTGCTTTGCAATCATGAACCTGGGAGGTGCAGAGCTGAATGGATCTGGCTTCCCCTCTCCCCTCCATGCTACAAGTCTGTATCCCATGGACACTCCAGGACTATAGCTGTATCTCTTCTGTGTTGTCACTTTCCTGGGAAATAGCTGATACAGACTTCAATTTAAGGAGTGATTGTGCTTATTCAGAGTTACTGAAGAGCACAAATGTATTTCTCACCTTGGAGCGCTGGAACGCTGCCCTGCTCAGGGAAGGAAAAATAGGCAGTGAAAATCAAAGTTAAACAACTTGAACATCAGCCCAACGCTCCGCACCGCTCACAGCTGTTAATTTAGCAGTGCACTGATTCCATCTCCCCAAATGGGGAAGGACAGCTGCAGTGCTACAGTCACGGACGCTCCTTCTGCCCTGGCTGCAGCAGGGTGAAGCACGGCAGCTCTGCAAGTAATGCAGAATGCAGAAAGCTGATGGAGCAGGACAGTGCCATTGCGTCTTGTGCTGGCTGTCCTCAGGTCTTCACAGAATTGCTCCTTGGATGCACTCATGGTGAGAAAGCAGGTGCTCTGCAGCAGCTGGGGTTTTGCCAGGAGTGAAGGCTGCAGCTCTTCTGCAGCGAGTGGCATATGCCCCAGCAGGATGCTGGCCTTGTCAGTACAGGTGCTCCAGAGTAATCACTCTGTCTCAGTGTCCATTCCCCATCACTGCACTGCCTGAGCTCCCGTCAGGCTTTGTTTTTCAGATTTTCAATATGATTTCACAGCTTTTTCAACACAGCTGCCCAAATGTCAATCGTGCCGTGCAGCACAGAGTTACCACGCGATGAAATAGGTGGGGTTGGGTGGCACCTGTATTGCTTGACCTCCCCTGCGCTTTCACTTAATGGAAACAATAGCTGTGAATTTGGCATAGTTAAACTGAACTTTATATCCAATGTAGAGTGGTGTATTGCTGTGAGTATAAAGGTGTTATTTCCTTGGAATCTACGCAGGTGGTGTTCCTGCTGCTAGCACTGGGTTTTCATAGGGTGTAGCAACAAGAATGGGATCTCACTGCACTGTTACAGGGCACTATTTGCAGATAGGAAATGACATGTGATTACAGCAGTGAGACCATCCCTTTATACAGACTTTGCTGAGGTCAGTGGAGGGATGTCTCAGTATGACACACACGTGCACACAGGTGTCCTGGGTCGCCTTGCTTTGTGGGGTGGGAGCACTGATGCACTGTGGGGCTATGGTGGTCCAGCAAGACTCTCACATGGTTTTTTTGTGGAGTTTTTAGGCATTTTTTAAGCTTTCATTTTTCATAATGTCACAATCTTTTATCTGTTACCCAGTGGCGTTTCTCTGACAGATATTTGCATCAAATGGGAACGTGCAGGCTGGCACTCTCTCTGGTGGGGAAACCAGCTTGAGCTGAAAGGCTATTCTCTGGCGATGCTTCTCTGCTTTGTTCTTGGTTCCTGCACATTTCCCCCCATCTGAATGCAGGCAATTCTAGAACTTCTTCTTTAGGAAAAAAAAAACCAACCTTCAATTCTGAGATCTGAGCTCATTCAGGCTTCTTCCTACGTATCAGTCAGAAACCTGTGTTCACTGAGAATGCTGATCTGCTTTGAAACATCTGTTGAAGACTCTGTATGTCTCCAGAATCCTTTCTGAACCTTCCCTACCGAGACACCACCAGCCTGCTTGTTTTTTCAAGGGGAGGGAAGAGTGGTGAAGGAAGGAACTTGGGCAGCCAGGAGCCCTTTTTGCAGTTGCTTCTCTATCCACCAAAAACCCCAACCCGATGGGAGCAATGACCTTTAAAGATATGCGGAGAATATGAGCCAAGTGTCTAAAAGTGAGCAAAGCAGAAAAACCGTGTGTGACAGGAAATAGGGAAATGTGGTTCAATATTACCTTGGTTTCATAATTCCTCACTTACAAGGTTATTAAATGACAGTATTAAAAGGTGAATATACCTCCATTTCACTGATTCAAGAAGCAGCCTTATTCTCCATCCAATAAACCCAAATAGATCCCTTTTACAGTGCATTTCTGTGTACCTGCCTTGTTTGAAGGTCCTTTTCACAGGACTGGCTTAGGCAGATGATGCAGTGACCATCCCATGCTCTCTCACCTTCTATCAGCAATTCTACGTGCAGTGTTCCCAAAAATACCACAATTGCAGTGTCAGCATTGGATGTGAGCCTGGAGTGGGTAATACCCTACCACCTGGAGGTGTGCAGCCATAGGGTATGACCGTGTCCTACTGTGGTGCCTTCAACCTTTGATTTGGGTAGGAAACATCCAGTTTGCACTGCCTGACCATAGTGGGAGTTATCTCCTCATCACTTTGAAGTGCTTATACGTAAGATAAAACAAGAGGGGTATATCTATTCCTGTGATGAAATTGAAGCATCACAAATTTGCATCATAAATACACCTCTCTGATCACTGTTTTTTTCCTTAATTACACAGACACCTCATTAATGAGCTCGTCATTTTAGTTCTTGCATTAATAGCAATGAGCATCATTTCCTCCAGTGGAGGCTTTACATAAAATTTCTTGCATAGCAAGGCAATAACATTGAGTTTGTTGTGAACCTTTTTAAGGAATGAGGAAATATAGGAAGGAGCAAAGAGTTAATTATTTTCCCTTCCTCCTGCCCCCAGGATTTTGAATTGTAACACTGGGTTGGGGGTTGAGTCACTGTTGGGATGCAGAAGACATCAGTACTTCAACTCACGATACAGAGCTCAGAAATGTGACATTCATTTGCTTGTTCATGGGAGCTTTCGTTCCTGTAGGGAAATCCAAATGTTGCACATAGGGCTGGGACTTGGAGGACATGGGCCGCAGCAGTTCTGTGCCCTTACTGAGCAGCTCTCTGGCCATGGTGGCTCATCACCTCCCCCCTGAGTGGGTACAGAACCATAACTTCATGGCCATGTCAGTATTCTGAATGTGTTTTCTAATACTGTTTTAGTAATTATTAACTGGGAAAGTGATTAACAATTAGAAGCTCAGTAATACATGGAAGTCTATTGTCCTGATTGAATGGCATTACTGTAGGTAATAGAAGCATTGGAGATGCATTAAATTCTTCAGTTAATTAAGAGTTTGTGAAATTGTAGTGCACTTTTTCCGTGTTTTATCTAGAAGAAACCACAGAACTGGAGTGAGGCCCAGCACACTGAGAAAGCGGAACTTTTGGTGGGGTTTTTCTAAGTGATGTGGACTCAGCTGCAAAAGAAATAGTGGTGGAATGTGGTGAGGTACAGAATATGAAGCCTACAGCCGTAGCCTGGAGGCTCAAAGATGTCAACCTCAGATGGGTTTGTTTTTCAGTGGCGTGGTCTGTAAACTTTAAAAAGTCACTTTCTAAAGAAAGTGCCGTCGTTGTGTTTTGTGCCATAGCTGCTTCCATTTACATGTGTGTACTACGGATTATAAAGTGAAAGTGGTATCTTATGGGACATGGATGCTTTGTAAAATATATATATCATTATCACCAATAATGACACAGAAGTGGATATCTCATAACATGTTTTGGGGTCTGGTTCTGTTAAGCAGAAGGTCTCAGCCTCTTGGGTTCAACATCTCAGAACAAAGTTTTAAATAACCTGCTGATGACTCAGGGCATAGGAATAAGTGTAAGTCTGTGCTTCAGCTCCAGCTCCTGTCTGTTGAGATTGGTTCTTTCAGAACTGGAGCAGTGAAATTTAGAAATTCATGTGACACCTGTGTAATGAAGAAGTGGACTCTGAGACGATAAGTGCAGGTTAACCTGAATTTAATGCAGCATGGGAGCAGCAGAGCCCCGGACGTGGGAACAAAGGAGGACAAAATGAGCAGGCTTTTCTGTTGTGAATGTATGGGATTACAAACCTGTGGAGAAAAGGACATTGTTCAGCACTGAGAAACCTAGAAATGCCACGTGTGGAGTCAGTGCATATAGAAATTGTGTGCAGAATCCACTGACATGAATAGCATCCTCTTTCTTTCTTGAAGGAAGTGTGTGGTTTAAATCACTTTTTTTTTTTACTAATACATGGGGCCAGGAGTGAGACTGAAATACAAAGGCAGCCATATACCAGGAAGGAATTTTTATGGTAGTAAAAGTGGGGATCATAACACTCTCAGGATTTGTTGCTCAGAGTTCCTGTTGCAGAGGTGATGTACGCTCGTGGACATGGAGATGATGCTACTCATACATTTTTAATGTTTTATTAAAGGCCTCTTTCTTATGGAAAAATCACGTGCACCCTCTGCGCTCAGTAAGGGAGCCCAGAGGATCAATTGCAAAACACATGAAGCATGGAAAACTCCCAGGGCAGCAGTGCTGGAAACAAAACTTCAAGCCAGGGGGAACAGGTACATCTTAAATAGGTTTCCTTTGACCGTCTCTTTGGAATAGATGTTGATGTTTCTCTCCGTGCTGTGTGTTAGGGATAGCACTGGGAGGTTTGGGTTTCAGTCTGAAATTACCCTCACCTCCCATGGGTTCATATCCCAAGGGCTCACTGCTCCTGTCTGGAGATCCCCAGCAGGCGGTACGTTCGGTGATGTTTCACTGCATAACGTAAGTATTTAATGGTGATTTGTTACCTGCCTTCTCATTTTGGTGGCGGGCCCTTGGAGGCATATATTGCCCTGAGCAGGTGGGCGTGCACTGAGCACTGTGCTCAAGGAAAGAGCTGTGGTGGTGAAGATCTGAACAGAGAGCACATTTTTCAAATATTAACATTGCTTCACGGTATGTGCAGTACGGCCAGCATGGGCACATCTCTTCTTTGATTCATCCTTTAAGTAAATGCAGCAGTGGCCAGCCTAAACCACAGGAACTTAGAAAATACGTGGTTATGGCTTTAAAATGTACAGAAGTGATACACGTTGCAGTTAGCTTCTTACACACTGACCATCTTAAAACTTGAACCATATAATGAACAGCAGGAGCCAAAAGAGCAGAGCAGCTGCAGCTGCTGTAACCAGCCATCTTCATTCCCTTATCCCAGGAGAAAAGGAGAGTGTTGATGGAGCCCAGGATAAAACCAGGAAATGTAAGAGCAAAAGCTGCCTTGCTAAGTACCAGTGCCTGAGCTATGCTGTTCCTTGTTAGGTCTCCACTGACACGTTAACAGAAGTGACCTGCACTCAAGCTGCAGCTATGGCACTATGATCTTCCTGCTTTGCTCCTCCTTTTAGTCCAGGATAACCTCTTTGGGTATTAATACCCCTGGGTGCTTCATGAATCCCTTCCCAGTTAATACTGGCAGCGCTTTTTTGTCCTTTTGGGAACCTGGAAGATGTGCACGATGGCATTAGGCAGCTCTCAGCATCTCTGTTCCCATGATGGATCTGTCACATTAGCCTGAGTGTTAGCAGTGCATAAGGTTTAACTTACGTCCCTTGATGAGAGAATTAAAGAGCATGTCTGGGCTCTACATTAAGGGCTCCTGTGTGTTGATAGGACTTGAGTTATTTAAGTTAACTTTGCAATGAACACAACCCCCAAGGGACTGTCAGCTCAAGAACACCCACTAACCACAGCTTGTCATGTTGCTGCAGAGAGAGAGAAATGAGCTTTTAAGTAATTAGTGCCCAAAGCATTCAGTGCTTTGTAGGTCAAAACCAAAACCTTAATTCCACCAGAAAACTAATCAGAAGCCAACACAGATTTCAGAGCGATGCTGTAATAAGCTTTCCTTGTGACACACCACTTAATAAGTAAGCAGCAGCCTTTCCCTCCAGCTCAAATGTCCAGCTGACCTAAAGATGTAAACCCACCAACAGCATGTCATTGCAGCCTTAAGCTCAAAGTGAGGAAGTTATGGGTAACCACTGTGGGTTCGGGCCCTAGAATGAAACATTGCACCTTCATCATGGAATGCAAGTGGCAAAACTCATTCTGGCCTCCAGTGTGTGCAACCCAAGCATCTGCCCATCAGCTGGGTGATCACAGGTACACAGGAAGGTGTTGCTCATGCAGTACAAAACTTCTATTCTTCCACATCTGGATGCCAGGATGCTGTCTTGAGAAGAGTGCTTGGACACTTCTGTGTGTATGTGTTGCCCTTTGGGTGCAGATGGGTGGGTGGGAACCCCCTTCTTATCCTCAACCTCGAGCACGGACACATGGTTGATGGGGAGTTTCCTTCAGACACTTCAGAATGGTCCTGGGATATCTCTTTTCAGAGTGGCTGTATGCATTTCTCCATTGGCTGAACGTTCCTCTCACCATCACTTTCAAGTCTGAGGATTAATTAAACCCACTGTAATTGTACACTCTCGTGTATGGTGAAAATACATGAGGAACAAAAGCAGGTAGGGAGCTGCGTATTCACATAGCCTGGTCTACCTAGCACAGTGCTGTGTGTCCTGGTGATGGTAATGTTAAACACAGCATTAAAATAATGTATTGATTATAATGCAAGTTGTCAGATGCTCATGTCAGTCTTGGTGGAAAAATATACTTCTACTAACCCTGGGATGTGGATGATTTGTTCACGATGCAGTAGGTGGTACATTGCATGAGCTGCTTGTTACATTTTACCAGAATTTTATGGGGTCTGAATCTTCCCTTTCTTAGGGTTGATTCCTGAATTCCTCACAGGCAGTGAGAAGGTATGGAAAAGTAGCATGATACAGGAGTACTTTGAAGGTAGTGTTCCCCTCTTGAACTAAGGAGAGAGAATCTTAAAGGAAAGGCTGTGGAAAGAGGGACATGAAACACTTTGAGGAGATGTGTTTGCCAGTACCAGTTCACCGTGTAATCCGGGGGCAGGAAGACTTTGCACACCTGCATGAATAATGCAGTTTTCTGACATAGCAGGGCAATAGGCAATAACTAGGGACTGAGCAAGCACATACACTTGTCAGAGTGCAGCCCAAGCACTTCTTGCATTTACCTGAAGATCTCAAAACGCTTTAAAGCCGCTCTCTCCCGCAAGCTCAGGAAGCCAATTGCAGTTGTTGTGAAGGAGTGCTCTGAAGCACTGCTGGCTGAGCTGCTGTGGTCATGGGGTGAGATGGAGATGCAATGAGAAACTGATTCAGAGTCCTCTCAGCATCATAGTGCTGCTCTCTCCATGTCAAGACATCCTTCACTTGCTGCAGGATGAGCTCAGAATTGTTTCTTGGGTAAGGGACTTCCCCTTTCCTCCCTTTGTTTCTTTCTTACCTAAGAAATAAAGCCCAAGAATGGGACCTAGCAACTCAGTTGTGTCGTTACCAGTCTCGATCTGCTTGGGTGTCTGAAGAGAAACTTCTCGCATATCTGCTCACAAGATAGAGCCTTCAACTTCTAATTGATTTGTTCTGTTAGAAATCAAGCAGAGATTGTGAAAGTGGGTTTGTGGCTCATGTTATGGAGACTGTGTTTATAGAGTGAGCGTCCTGGCATTCATTACAGGGCTCTCCTGCTTGCTTCCCTCCCCCAGTCCCAGTGCTGACCCCTAATCCCAAGAAAATGAAGATCTGGTTGTCATATGGATTGCAAAGCTCTCCTCTTGCATCACAAACAGTGTAGATCAAAACCACCTCATTTAAAGACAGATGTTTTCTGGTAGTGATTAATATAGCTCTCCCCCTTCCCTTCCTTTTTCAGAAGAACCTTTGATTTCATAATCATCCGCACTAGCATTAGTTTAACAGACTGAACTCAGGCACTGAATAACATTGGATGAACTGGTTCATTTGAAACATGAAGGTGATCTGAATTTTCAAGCCCAGCTCAAAATAAAACCATTCAAACTTCCATGCATGCCCTCCCTAGTTTTGGCTTCAGGTCAAAGCCTCGTGCAGCTGAACACGCTCTCAGTACCTTTCTCGATGTGAGCTGTGGTGTGCTGAGTGCTCATGGCCTCTCGTGTGAGCGATGTCTTCTCAATTCCCGAGTCTCTCTCTGGACTCTCTTTTTGAAATCCTCACTACCACCTCTTTCCTTTGACAGCTCTTTCAAAGAGGGATTTTTGTCCCGATTTATTTGGCCAAAATGTTCTTCTTTTCTTCTCTCAGGCCATGCGCGGATCAGCTTTCTCCTCCTGTTGGAATTGGCTGCATTTTACCGAGGCTTCAAATAGAGAGGATTTGAGCCTATAAATCCTTACTCTGTGTGAGTCCTTATTCTCACTAATAGCCCTGCTGAAGTCATCAAGACTGTTTACATGAATAGGATCAGGAGTAATTCTAGTTGGGTCTAATTAGTTACACCAATTTCTGCGAAAGCAGAATCAGTCCATTGTTTTGCAAAGTATACTAGGATGAAATATGCTGAAACAGAATATAAAACCACATTGTTGTATGTAGCTGCATGGTTAAAGGACATTGTTGTCTGGCATTTTTCACAAAGAGCGATCATTAGTACAAGTTGGAAAAATATAGGGTTTGGGGCTGCATTTTCCCTGCAATTTAATATTACTTGATATTGGTTAGAAATAAATTGTTACAGACTTCCTTTGAATTCCTTCAGGGTAAATATTTATCACATGTAACATTTCCTCAATATTCTGAATTTTCAATACAATTAGCTTCACTGTAGGTTATTTACTCCGACTTGAAATTCAAGGAAAAGCCTCCAAGTATATTTTGAGCTGAGCTATTCATCAGAAGTCCAACACTATTCTGTTCTGAGTCAACCAAGAGCTGTTGGAGATTTTCTGACTGGGGAACTGTGCTTGTGAGATGCATTAAAACTAATGGTGTACACAAAGCATCTTGCTTTCCTTCCTTCCATGGGGCTGCTGGAAATACTCGGTGCACTGTCCAAACGGAGATGATAACGGGAGAGAAGCACAGCTCTGTGAATTCCCAGCAGAAGTCTTGCAGAAGGATGGAGCTGTTTGAAGTCTGGGCTGTCAGCTATTTTTTAGTTGGTGAACATGCACATGGGTGTGGAATAATGCCTCACCATGGATGCACAGCTCACTTTGAGTTGGTCGAACGCATCAGAAATGTGTTCCAAGTGCAGGTGTATTATAAGGCAGCAGCCATAGCGTGCCCTTGAGCTCTTCTATAGTTTTTTTAAACTTCTCAGTGAAGCTGTTTTATTATAAAAACCCGATCCTGTTTGATAAATCCTATGTAATCTCAAGCTTTACAGGTTCCCAATTCAGAGGAACTGCAGGTTTGCTTATAATCGGGGTCAGGCTGGTCCCTTTGTGAGGAACATATTAGGAGGGATGTGGTTCTTCTGGACAGTATTCTGTTGTTAAAGTTGGTTTAAGAGGATCCCACCTTTCCCATGTGTAGTTTAGTGTAGGTTGTGCTTTCTGATGCTTCAGTAATACGACCCAGGGTAAGCTGCAGGCTGGAGAAACCTGAGATAATTGCACAGAGCTTACTGATAGCCCGTGAGGGAAGGGGTTCTTGGAGCACTGCAGGAGACCTTGTGACAGGAGTGGTACTTGTTGGTGACATTGTCCAAGACTGCTTTTTCACTGAGATTTATAATGAGATTTAGCTTGTTCCTCAAGAACCATGAGATGGTTCATCCCAATTGGAGTCCAGTCTTGAATCAGTAACTTCAGATGGGAGGGTTTTTTTGGTTTTGCTTTTGTATGTTTTGCCGTTTTCCTCGCATGCTCATTAAAGGCACCATCATGCACAGCATCTGCTGAGGTGGTTCTCAATCCACCTAAAGTTCATTCGAGTTGAGCAGGGCAGCAAAGACATTCCCTTCTTCTGCAGTATGATTTCCGCTAGGAGTAGAGGCTAGCAGGGAATGACGATGAGTTGCTTGCTTCAAGGAGGGACAAGGAGCCAAAACATTAAAATGCTCCAAACAATCAGGATATTTTAAAGCCTTCTAAAAGCATTTTCATTCTCTCTCTCTCTCTCTCTCTCTCTCTCTCTCTCACTCTCTCTTTTTTTTTAAAGGATGTTTCATTATATTCAACTTCAAAGGGTGCATTTGATCTGCTGGTATGTTTCTGACTGCATCCACCAGGAGTTCACTTAAGCCAAGCAGTGAAACAATAATGTATGTTGTACAGCTGAAATGAAAATTAACCTAATGTACAGTATTTGCTACATCGCACAGCTGAAATGAACTCCTGGTGGACAGTGAAAAACATGCTGGCAGATCAAATACACCTTTTGATGTTTATTATACTAAAATGAAATAAAGCCTCCAAGGGGAGTGTTACAAAAAAAGAAAGGCTTAGGAGAGCTACAGCTGTTGTGTACTATTCTCTTCTTCTTATTATTGGAGTTTACAAAGGCCCTGTTGCAAAGCCTGCTGCAGTCGCTGTGATCCCTTCCTTGGACCCAGTGTCAGACCACTGGGACCTGCTGGCCCCCAGCACCCCCACCATGGAGAGGCCTTCCACTTTGAGGGCTGGGACTGGCTGTGGTGAGTGGTTTCTGGTGAGACTGGTGTCATTTCCACCATCCAGCTTTATGCCAGTTGGGGCGATAGAATAACACTAAATTAGCATCTTCTTCTCTTTTTCCCCTTCGTTAAGATGAATAATAAAGCAAGCCCTGCGTGTTTATATGCGTCCCACGTGAATCTGGTGGATCTGATGGTGCATCTATTAGTTTACTTTGACAGCAAGAGGTTGTTTTGACACATGGCCCAGCAGGAGGGCATTATGCATCGGGTAAGAGCTGCTCCGGACAGCAATTGCCAGCAGCCCCAGTGCACACGAGCAGCCTGCAGACAGCTGTGGGGCATTCCAGCCAGTGCTAGCAGGCTGGGGGCATTGCGCTGGGATCTTCCAGGAGCCAGAGACCACTACACCCAGTTCAGATTGCACTTCCTCTGAGGTTCCCAACATAGCATTTGAGGGTTTGGAAGTCTTACTCTTTATGACACGTGGCTGGGCTTGATAGGGACTAGTTCAGCACTTGTCTTAGTGTTGCAGAGCTGTGGTGTGATCCTATAAACCCTTCCACAGAGGGTGGGGGTAATCTCTACTTACGGGATTAGTCTCTTTGAAAGCACTTCTGTGTCAATAAAACGTGCCCACAAGAGTAAAGCTTGAGCAACCTTTACATTTCATACGAAGGAGAGGTGTGGTCCTCTGGCAGGCTGCACCCTCTGCATTTTGCCCAATATTTTTTCTGCGTCAGCCTTTGATGTTAACGGGTCGCAAGCCAGGAATTATGCGAACCCTAAATCGTATTTGTTTGACAGATCAGGCATTGTCGGTGCGTCCCCTCCCCTGCTCAGGAGCAGTGGGCATCCCTGCAGAAAGTGAGAACTGAATGAACTGATTGCTTAACCTCTCCTGACTCTACCCCGGTGGTAGATCATTAATGGTGTAGAAAATGAGGGCCAGCACTGGCAGCGCGGGGCGGGTGCGTGTGCATCTCGCAGAGATTTATGCGGAGGTCTGAGACGAGGAGACAGCACGATGGTACATCATCATGCAGGAGACATCAGAGACGTTCTTCTTCGCTTCGGTGCATTATCATAAAAAGTGATTTAGACTGGAGCTGATTGATGCAAATGGTCCTCTGTTCTTTCCTATCATTAGCGGCCTCTTTCAGTGGCCAGAGGCAGTGATTAAAGCTGTCATTTGGAGCTGCTCATTAAAGACAAGCACCCGAGGAGCAGGAGGAAAAAAGGTTGAAGAAGCATGATTCCCCCCCTCCATTTCCTTAAAAAATACATTATCCTTTCTCCAGTTGTGGCTTTGCAGGGGAAGCCGGTATTTATGATCAAGAATGCAGGTGGTTCATCTCAACAATATCAGAACTGTGTTGTCGTCTCTTAATATTTCAAGGAAAGCACGATGTTAAGGATATCGCTCTAAAGGTCTCACCAGGTGGATTTGTTGTGATGGATCCTGATGGAATAGCAGATGGATTACTCACACAAGTCAGGGTTTGCCATGTACCCGAGCACTGTGCAGTTCAGCAGTGGCTGTTTGGGGGCTGGCTGAGGAGGACACACACGATGAGGACTTGATCTCGCTGCAGATGCACACAGTGTCACACTGCAGAGCTGCCATCTGGGCTGTGGCTTCTCAGAGTCATCATAGCACGAGTGGGAAAAGAGAGCAAACAGACACGTGCCTTGTGGCTGTGTGTTTGTATCGCTGTGGACCATGCAGTGTGGACTGTCTATACTGTCTGTATTGGCCACGGAGCAGTTCTGAAGCTGACTTGGAGCATCCTCATGGCCTTTGATTCATGGCTCCATTCTACAAGAGCATGGGACATGGGTGAGTCGTTGGTCCTCAAGGGCGATTCCTCCGCTTCCTCATGGGCAGAGCAGCGGGTGGAAGAGCTGCCCCACCGTCCTTGGGGACCTCGATAGCTCAAAATGAGCTGGAGGAGCACCCAGAAGGGCTGAAGGGTCAGAGCCAGCTGAGCCCTGCTTGGAGCCAGCAGTGTTCTGATGGCATGCTGCACATCTCCTCATCCCATGCACCCACCGCTGCCAGCGTCAGCACGAGTCTGAAGAGGTCATAGACAGAGAAGCTCAGTAAGTGCTGCTGGGGCAGCCTGGTGGAAGATGCTGAGGAATGACTGAGAGGAAGTTATGATCATAGCAAAGGAGTAATTTAGCATATTAGGGGAAATATGTCAAACCAAGCTGATTGCTATAAATACAGCCTTCTTATTTCAGAATCTGGCTGTGCCCCAAGGATTTTCCTATGAAGTTATGGAAGTATGGCTTAGTTATTGCTTGCTGACTTTCACACTGTTGTGCCTTCTTTTTTCATCATGAGCTTAATACTGCCTCACTGCTTCCTTTCCTAATGTGTTCATTCCTCTCTCAGTGATGCTGTGTGGGGCAGAAGTGTCAGTGCTATGACTCTGGGGGCTCTGACCCCCCTGAGGATGCCATTGGTATCAACCGAGGAGGGTCCGAGGGCTTCAGTGCTGGGTGTGAGCACTGGGGGAAGGAGGAGAGGATATGGCCCTGCCCAAGGGTGTGGTGGCACAAAGAAGAGCGTGCTGAAGGCAGCTGGCCACAGCCAGCTTGGGATTTGCCTGTGATTGTAACAGCTGGCTTTTCCAAACTGGGCCACATTGCTTCCAACAGAGCCGACTTCTGCCTGTCTGCCCAACTGTGATCCTGCTTTCATTGCAGTCCTTACATTTCGTACATTAAATACAGTATATTTTAATGTGCATTCTTCCTAATAATCAAATAATCTTCAGTGTACTGGCAATGGTAATCAATTCCTTGATATTAACATGCCAGAATAGGTGAGCATTTTGTGTGTCATGTCTTCAGAATCCAGCCATAGTAGATCTGAACAGCAGTCAATGTTTAAAGATGAATATTACGAGTTTTGGAAAATTCACCTCTTCCTGTCTCCTAGAACTCACTTCAGGAAGCAAAGCATCCATCTTTCCTTCTCCTTTGCTTCTCACGGTACCATGGAGCAGCTCAGTGCAGCAACAGTTCAACTGAAGATGGGATGCCCTACCTGGGGAGGGACCCACGCATGCTCTGCAGTGCAGCCATTGCCTGCCCTGAGCTGGAGCAGCTGGTGCTGTATGCAGCAGGAGCTGTTTGTTTGGGTATCTCTGGCAGTAAAAAGGAAAAGAGGAGTTGGGGAGAGAAACCATAAAGCTGCTGGATCTGAGAAATTCTCTCTCTGTGCAATTCTGTGTTTGCAAAGAGTTGGGCTGCTCTGCAGGGCTGCCGGTAAAGCAGCCTCTGTGTTAACTGCTACACTAACAAGTGGACCATGAGAACCATTTAAGTTGAATCAGTGAATTGTAAATTTCAAGTTGGAAAAGAACCATTAGATCATCCAGTCCATTGCCCTGCCTGCAGGACTGTTCTCTCAATACACTTTGTGGTGCTTCGTCCAGGTTGGTCTGAAAGTTCTATGCAAAGCGTCTTCTGTGCGCCCTGGAGGAGATCCATCCGTGGGCTGAGCTGTCTCATTGCCAGCATTCTTCTCAATAGTGAGCTAAAACTAATTATTTCCTGGTAACTAAGGAATGATATTACTCAGAACAGGTTAAGATGAACATTTTCCTTCCCCCTTTTTTCAAATATTTTGGAGGGGTGCACACTGGTTAACCTCTTCCATGACTTTGCATGCCACGTGTTGATGGCAGCATAGATTACTTCAGATTCTGTGTCGCGCTGCACGGATACAAGACATCTTACTGCACAGTTGGCCCCTACTCTACATTTTGGTGCTGGGCACTGGTGGTCAGTGACTGCAGCTGTTTGAGCTTTGTTTGAAAGTTGGTCCCCATGTTGGTCCCAGCAGTGTTTTGCCCCATGCTGGACAGGGTTTAGCTGGGAGCTTGGATGACACCAGTATGGGCACAGAGAGCAGAGAGCGTGGATGAGCCAGTGTGAAAATAATTCAGAATTTCATTTTGTTTCGTGTGTTTGTACTAGAGCAACATTAGAGCTCTCAGGTCAAGAGAGCAGTGGAAACTTCTGATAAATATTGTTAATAAAGCAGAGCTCTTATATGAGGTTAAGAGAACAACATAGATGTACAGATACATCATAAAACTTAGGTGTGTTATTGCTTGTGTATGCATAACTTTGTATTTATCTTTCCATATCACTGTGGAGGTGTTTAGGAACACCTGGAAATACCCACAAAGAAACACATCTGTAAAAACTTCTGCATCCTAAACTGTAAAGTGCATGGTGTTACTGTCAAAAGTAAGATGTACAATTCCGATTTCCTTCCTGATGGAGAATTTGCAGTAATTTAGGGGTGAATTAAAAATACAATCCAATCATTTCCATGTAAAACCTGGTGCTGACATTAGCCTTTAGTTATGACATTGCAATTATCTCCATGGCAACACGGCGTGATGTGACAGCCAGGGGCTATGGTTCATGTGCACCTAGAGCCCTGGAGCTGGTTCCTCCCTGGGATGCTCCTGATTTTCTCCTTCCTGCGGCAGCAGTGTGTTGGTGTGACAGCAGCCAGAGCTCGACTGGGCTCTGCTACACCTATGGAAGGAGCTGGGAATGAGATCTGTGCGTTTATGGGAGTCTTTCAAGCATATTAAGGAACGTTATCTTATATGATCTCTTCCATTAATAAATAATTTTGAGAAAGCTTGTACATGAATATTGCACTTTCAGACCATTACGCGCAGGAATACATTATCAGTGCAGATTGCACTTTTGTTAACTGTAAATTCTGTTCTTTAGTCAAACACACTTTGTGTCTCCCTGAAGCCTAATGGCACACCAACCTAGGTGAAGCAAAGAGCAAAAGAGGCATACTGCAGGCCGAGGCAGCAGAGAGATCTGCAATGATACAAGCCAGAGTACGTCCTTACTGTAGTTTGGAATGCATACGTCCTGATTCCTTCTTCAGCCCTTAGCTTCCCCATCAGGAAGCATTGTGTGGAGGACTGGTGACTCTGCCTGGGCTGGCGGCTCTGGCCCCGTGCTGACAGACATAGCAGGAGGCAGCCCAGGGGTGTGCTTGGTTCAGAAGTGACTTCCCAATACCAACAAAAGGCATTTTGGAGTAAAAAGTGTTGTCAACCATGCCTGTAATTTGTTAGGTAAACTGTTACATAATTCTATTCTCTCATGCCATTGTGGATGCAGTGATAATGGAGCCATCCACCACCAGCCTTAGTGCCTCTGTATCTGGCCTTGGACAGCATTTTATGGATTCATTAGACTACCATGTTGGAAATGCCATTACCGCATGGTTCTGTAACAGTGATGGTTATAGATATACACATCTAATATGTCACTGCTACCACCTTTTAAGAGAAGAACTTGTTTTCTACAGGCATCAGGACTGAGATGTATTTCACCACTCTGGTGTGCAGTGAGTTGGGTGATTGAATTCCTGTGTGGTGAGATGAGACAGCGCCTGGAAGGATTTATGTCTGCCTAGCCCTGCAGGCTATCCATCCACTGCTTCATCGTTGGAGGGAGATGAGCTTGGGGAGCTTTTCTTTTCATGAGTTCTGGGTGTTGTAACCAGTAGCCCTGAATTGGGTTTTGGACCAGCTGGTTGCCAAGGGACACATGGCACCATGCTGGGTGGCATGGGGTGCATGGTGGGCAAGGCTCAGGTATGTAGGGTGTACTGCACTTGTTTGGGAGCACAAGGACAGGCAGACCCACCAGGCTACTGCCAGATGTCAGGGACACTTTGAAGGAAACCATGAAGATCCGGGAAGGTGATGGCTCAGCACAGCCAGCAGACCTGGAATTTACCTTGTGGTTAGATCTTCAAGAAGCTCAAAGCTGGACTTCACCACTATGCTTGAAAAAAAAACCCACGTATTTTAATCTCTCTGTTTTGCCGTAAGCTTTCTTCTAGGCCCTGTTATCCAGTCTTCATGCATTCATTCTTTTTATTATTATTATTATTTCTCTTTTTTTCATTTCTAAGAATGAAAAAATGACACCTTACCTTCCCAGAAATTGATCTTTCTCAGCACTGGCAGGTGGTGTTCACAAAATATTTCTCTTCAGGAGGCTTGGCCTTCCTCCTGACTCATCGGCTAAATCTGTCTGCTGCAGCAACTCCAAAAGGAACTAAGATTCCCACATTAACTAGGTTGAAGAGTCTCTTTACCCAGTTTCCTTGTCCTGTTTGTTTGTTTGTTTTTAAGGATGATCCTCTTCAAGGAGTGGAAATTTGTTCAGTTTTTCTTCCTTCCACTGCAGTGTGTTTGGTATCCAAGTATCGCTGGGCTCCAAGATTCTGTCAACACAAGGATTGACTCTACCAGCACTGCAGTAGTTTTGGTGCAACCATTCCAAGTCCCCTGACATGCAGTTTTGTAAGCTGGATTCTGAATCTGCTGAGGTGTCATTGGAAGTTCTCCAGTGCTTCAACCAGGTCATACATTTCCACACGTCAGCCTTGCCATTGCCCACTGTGCTGCTCCTCGCCCCACGGGAGCCAGCTGCACCTCCTCACCTTCCTGCACTCCAGCACTGAGCTGTGAGCATGGTGGAAGGTTTTAGTTCCTCTCTTAATTCTCTCTTGACCCTCATTAGCTGAAAGGAAAAAACAATCCTGAAAGGAGTTGATTTCCTAATATTGTATCTCCTGTATCTGCCAGGCCTGTTGTGGCCTATCAAGAACTAAACTGAGATCACTCATTTCATTTATGCCTTGGGCCTCATTCAAACCCTGGCTTCGCAGCAAAGTAAGGCCAATGGATTAACGTTTCACCCAGCTCAACAGAGTGGTTTTCATCTCTCTTAATGCCTTTGGCATTATGGGAAAAAAAAAAAAAAAAAAGAGAAAAAAAGAGGAAAAAAAGAGAAAACAAAAGAGAAAAAAAGAGGAGGATGCTTTGAGCGCACCACACTGTTTTGTCTGGACGCCGGCAGAGTCTTTGCAGGGATTATTTTGTAGTGTACCGGGCTTTATCCTGCTTCCAGGGGGAGGGAGGAATAGTGGAAAGCTGATTGCATCTTTATGTCGTTAAGCAGTTTGTCTGACCACGGACTCCTTTTTTTTTTCTTCCTTTTTTTCCCTTTTTTTTTTTTTTTTTTTAAAGGGATTTGGGTCTCTCTTAAGAGGCAGCCCCAGCTTCCCTGGCCACCACCAGCAGCATTAGCTGCTGTCAGACAAATTACAGTATGGGTGAAGCTGTGATATCGACATGTGCGACTTGATCTTTTTTAATGGGGGCACCACAGGGGTTTCTGACTGCCCCACTGAGCTTAATGTTCTGTAAGGAAAAACAGACACAGAACTGAAGGACGTTTCTAATGGGCTGTGCTTAACCCTTTGGTGGCAAATTTCTGGCCCCACTGCCTTCCCTTTGGGCAGTGCTGGGGGAGCTTGCAGGGCTGATCTCCCTGCTCCCCAGCTCGCTGCTTTGGGGCACTGGGGAATGTGCAGCTCTGCAGGGCAGGGCCTTCCTGCCCCCCACCCTCTTTTAGTTCATAATTAAGCCAAATGGTTGCAAACTCTCTGGCGAAAGGAGCTATGTAATTATAACAACAAAATAGCTTGTAAATTGGAGATGTCTACTTTTTTATATTAACAACAGCTTTATGTACAAGAGCAGCTATTTATTTTGACCTTTCATAATAATTAGCTTCCTAGGGGTAAAGAATTCGACATCTCTGCATTCAACAATGCAGAGCAGCAGAGGTGAAGACCCTTATGGAGACTGGGAAATTTCACAGATTTATTTGGGTTCTCTTTTCTGCACCTGCCATCCTGTTCTTTTTCCTTTGTTAACTAGCTCCTCAATCAAACAGAGCAGACTGGTGGGCCCAGGGATTTTGATAGCAACAGTGCCTTCTCACCATCTCAGATTGCTGCTCAACAGGCAGGTTGGGCTTTCAAGAAGGGCAGTCAACCACTGCAGGCTGGCTGAAACAGAAAGCAAACCTTGCAGTGGGTGGCAATTGAAGGCTTAGCTCATCAGACTTAAACCTCAGAGCGAGTGCTAGCTGTGCTGGGGGGATCTGGGTTATCCAGTGCAGTTATTGGACTCCCAGACATGGTTATTGCACTCCCCTGACTTTCACCATGCCTCAGTTTGTCACCAATTCCATGTCACATAACAGAAATTGCCTAGAGGAGCACGGGTTGCAGGCAGCGCATTGCATGACCATGAAGCTGTACACTGGATAGATTATTGCAGCATCCATTTATTATTAATTGTCATTAGCACTCAAGAGCCATGAAAGCTCTTAGCATCTTGTTTATTTCGTGCAGCTCATACTGAGGGCTCCTGTCTAGCTCTTGAGATAGTGGTGTTGTAAACAGAAGTTAAAAAGTAATAACACCTCTGTATGCCACTATTCAGAGGTGTCCACTTGATTCTTATGAATAGGGCTTGCAAGTCTGAGGCTCAAGCTTGCTAATGGTTATTGTCCATATACTGTCATTGAGTTCCTTGTGTGTATGCTAATTCTGCTCTGCCTTGGGGATGTTTGGGGATAGGTGGGCATGCCATGGCCACAGCTGCAGGATGTGTGATAGTGGAGGACTCCTGGAGTAAGGGAACAACATTAATTAGATGTGGGCTGGGTGCATTTATGTGGTTACACCTCTGCTCTGTTATTCAGAGCCTCTGGTAGGAGTTTATATTGGTTTTGTACTCTCCACTGGCTTTATGTGAGTTCTAAGGTGACAGACTGTACCTCTTCCAGGCTGAAGTTTGCTGGGGGCAAACTCACCCACCAACTGTTCACAGAATGTGCTTTGGCAGTGTAGATAATGCACAAGCAGCCCTCGGAGCTAGAAGGCTGCAGGACTTTTCATCTGTACGTCCCAGCCTACGTTGGGTGCTTTGCACGATGAAACCTCGGTCTGGTGCCTGCCAGCACACAGCACTGCTGCCTGTTGTCTTTGCACTCGACTGTGCCGTTGGCTTTTGTGCTGTTAGTGTGTACCCAGGGGGCAGCGGTGGTTTTTGGGGTTAGCACCTCCTACTCTGGGATCCTAAAACATTAGCCCCCAGCAATTAATATAATTACGTCATTAGTGTCGCACCCCTGATGTTACCGCTTGTTGGAGTCAGACAATTGCAGCGTTGTTTTTAGTTCGTTATGTAAAAGGCGATTAAGGCAATTAAGTGGGTGATTAAAGCTGCTCAGCCAGAGGTGCTGACTGATGCCATTACCGAGACGCCAGCGGGGTGCAGCAGTGGGATGCAGGGAGACTCTGTACGTGGGGTGGGACCACTGACCCCACTCGGCCGTGGGGATCTGCCCAGAAGGGTCAGTGAGAGGCAAACGTGTGCAGCATCAGCACCACGGTTAAATAAAAAGCCTCAATGTTCCCTTGAAAATGAGCGTTATTGGCTTTATTTAATTAAATATGGATTTACACTATAAATATTGGAGCTCATAGAGCCCATATTTCAATTAATGGATCATTTATATGTCATGCTCGCTTTGTAATTACTGGAATGTGAAAATACAATGAACTGAAATGATTTCTCCTCCTCTTCAAATATTATCCGAGCAAGGCTGGGTCAGATGGAAGCTGTTTTCCCTGTCCAGAAGCACATGGGCACGTAGCACTTGCAGAACAGCCATGCTCAGGCCAAGGGGGGTTGGGACAGGCAGGCAGGTTTGGCCAAGTATCCAGCTCCATAGCATAAAGGTGTGTGGGTCTGAGATCTGTGTCTCACAAGTGCCTGAAGTGCTGGCTGTTGGGTTGACAAATGCAACACGCCACGTGGTGCAATGGTGTGTGGTCATTTTGTTTCTGGTCAGGACTCCAAAGGAGCAAGTTTGGCAGGCACGGTGGGCAGTGCTGTTGGATTAACAGTGGTCATACACTGGCATGGGTTATGTGGGGACGTGGTGGGGTCACTATCTCAGGAGGTGTTCTAGAGCCATGAAGATGTGGCACTGAGGGACGTGATCAGTGGGCATGGTGGGGTAGGTTGGAGTCAGACCAGGTGATCTTTTGATGGTCTTTTCCAACCTCAGTGATATGATGATTCTGTGATTCTACAGGACTCTCACTTTGGCTCGTGGTCACTTGAACATGGTCAGTGGGCGTGGTGGGCTTGGGTTGTGGTTGGACTTGGAGATCGTAGAGGTCTTTTCCAACCTTAATGATTCTGTGATTCTGTGATTAGGAGTTAGAGGACCAAAAGTTGGTTTGGGGTTTTAGTGCCCAGAGAGCAAAAAGCTTAGAAATGTCACTTTCTCATCTACCCTGAGCATGACCCGTGCACATTTTAGCACTCTCCTCCTTGGATTTGCAGTGAAGTGGTAATCATTTTCCCAGGTGTACTCTGTCTAGTGATTTTAAAAGGAAGTACAAATAAATGCCAGGCTTCACATCAGACCAGCCCAGTGGCAGCTCGGGCTGGCAGGGACACCGCGTGGGGAAGCTCAACACAAGGACTGGCCTTGTTCTCCATCACCTGCCCTCCGCCCATGGCACAGCTCCGGCCCTGTGGCCTCCCCACCATTTCCTGGCTGGCAAAGTCTGGATCACCGCGCCCGGCCGCGAGCCGGCACCACGTGCATAATTCCATCAGAAAATATCCAAGGGTGGAAATCATTGTTCTCCGAGCGAGCTGAGCTGGAGCCAGAGCAGAAATACTAAAGTCAGTTGTGCCTTTGAGCTGCCTATAACAGCGCCCTTTGGAGACCCATTTCATACAAAATTTGAAGCCTGTGTTTATTGCCCATTAAAGCAACCTTTATTTTATGGCAAATGTTGCAGTAATTGCCTTTTACGAAGAGCACTTTGTAACACACATGCACTGTTGAAAGAAAACCACTCTGGTATTGTCTATCGGGACTTAATGGCGCAATTAATTTTACTCCATCTGTTCCTGAGACTTTAAAGGAAAATGGATTTTTTTTTTGAGCACACTTTAATGAAGAAGATAAAGCGGCCCGGCTGGTGTCCCACAGGCTCAGCGCAGTAAGTTCAGATTATTGCTCAGTCTGTCAGAATGGGCTGCTTCCCTCGGCAGCCGCCGCGGCGCGCGGCCCGCGCTGGCCCCTCGCCGCGCCGTTCCCGATGACAAACTGCCAGCCAGCTCCCACAAAAGCGCGATTAAAATGTCAGCACAGGATGACGAAGGGGCCAGGAGGGTCCTCGGAGACAAACTGTGTTCAGTATGAGTTAATACTTCACTGCAGTGCAGGGCTAGGCTGCTGCTGTTCCAGGGAAGTGCGAGGCAGAGATGTACAATGGGCTGCTGTGGAAATACAGATATGCCGCGGCCTCAGCTGGAGCGACTGGCAGGGAGATGCTTATTTATGCCATCCGAGGGCATCCCGAGGGCCGAGCTGCTTTTTGTAGTCCCTGTCCCATGCCGCAGTAGAAGCAGGGGATGTGGGCTTGGTCCCTCTGTGTTTGGAGGGAGCTGGGGCTGGCTGCCTGGTTGTGGGCACCATGGGGTTGGGTTTGCAGGGCAGACACTGCCAAGGGACTGACTGTAGAAATCTGGGGCAGAACTTGCAGCCCAGTGGCAGCACTGGGCTGGGATCGGCCCATGGAGAAGCTGAGTTGTGTGAGCAAACCGTGTGTGTGTTAGATCTGCACAATATTGGGGTGAGTGTTCCCATGTTCTCCGCCTTATTTAACCTGTGTCTGCCTTTAGCCTGTGCTACAGCTGCTCACGTGGCCCCTGCCCTCACCCGTTTGCTAACCTGGGAGGAGCAGGATCCCCATGGTCACTGCAGCCCCAAGAACCTCTTCTGGGGCTGTGAGCACACCTGAAAGCCAATCACAAGGAGGAGAGAAGTGCCAGCATCCTGCTGGGAGCAAGCTGCACTGCTCTGGCAGCAGGTGGGAGTCCCGTGCTGTCCCTAATGGTCATTAGGCAGCAATGAGCATCACAAATGCAGGGTCACCCCTCCTGCTGGCAGGGCAGCAGTCACAGGTTGTAAAGGCCTTAGGAGAGGAAGGAATTGCACGGTCGGTACCTGCAGCTCAGGATGTGACCCACACGGTTCTACGTGGTCTCTGGGGGAGGGGAGCTGAGGATTGCTAGAGCAAGTTGAATTCAAAATATACTGCGCACTCGAATTAAATGCAATCAGAGACATTCACTGATATCATAATGGCTCTTGAATAATCAGCACGAGACATAGCACTGGGCTATTGACTGCTTACAGCAAGATCCAGCAAGGCAGTGATTGCAGCATGCTGCAGTTGGTGAGGGGCGTTTTTTGTTTGCAACGCCATGTGCCAATTCCCAGCTAAGATTTAAAGCAAAGGATGTATAACAGGAAGCCCTTACATTTCACATTAAATTTGCTTCCCTCTTATTGTTCATCTCCAATTAAAAAGAAGACACGGCTGCCTGGGCTCCTGAGCTCCACATGGGTTCACCTCTGATCCCATGTGCTGGGGTTGGTGGCAGGACCGAGATGGCAGGGAGTGGGCTCCGTGCTGCAGAGCATTCCATGGGACTTTCTTCAAAGGATTTGGCTGAAACTAAATTGTATTGTATCGGATTAGGGCTCCATAAGTTTACTATTTGCAGTATAGCATACATCTGCTCCCGTAGTAATCTCTCCTTGGATGGGATGCACGTTTATTCCATGAGCTGCTTCAACAGGAAAATAAATGTGCCCATATCAGTGTGTTATTGAGGGAGTAAAGGGCTGCAGCTGGTCCCAAACTCATTCAGCAAACGTGTGCTGTGACTTACAGCTCTGCTGGCACATGCTGCTGGCTGTCCACGCCTGGGTTTGTAAGGAGGTGCGGTCAGGCCAGGTTCCTGGCTAACACTGAGTGCTTCCCAGCCCCACGGTAAATCCCTGCTGAATGGAGCACTCTGTTGCCTTCTCAGGGCTGGGGAGAACAGGGGGTGAAAGGTTTGCCTTTGCTTTCTGCATGGCTTGCCTGACACAGGCGTGTGAACCACAGGAGGTTTGCACTGGTGTTTTCCCAGCTCATTTCCCATAGCCTGAGAATTGATCTCGGAGTGTCAGGTGGCACGAAGGCCACTTTCCATGTAAAGCAAAAGGAACCAGCCCTCTCCTCTATCCGGCCAGCTCTAATTTATCCTTTTAAGTGTTGCTTACACAGGAATGGCCATGACTGTCCCCCAGTTACCAATTTGGGTTCGCACGGCATCTCTCTGACGCCAAGCTGCATTTCAGGAACTGCCCATATTTGGGTTGAGGAACCTTTCAGGGCTGCTGAAGTGGCAGCTGGGTCATTTTTCCCCTCAATGGAGTTTTGATCCATTTCCAAAATGCAGCTTTGCTCATTCACTGGGGAAAATCAGACGCCAAGACGGCTCCATCAGGGAGACTTCATCTGCATCCCGGTGGATGTGGCCAAAGGCAGCCAGGGGTGGGAGATGGTTTTGAGTGAGTGGAAGAGCTCAGTGCTGACAACCCTGAGGGGATGGAGAGTTGCTTAACACGGTTGGTCTGGGGGGAGGTTGAGCCACATGCATGGTCCAGCTTTGGCTTAGAATCACAGGGAGCAACGTTTCCTTGTTCTGCGTTGTAAATGGAAGCTCAGAGCTCAGCCTGGCCTCACAAGACTGGGAATTTCAGAACCTCTAAGGAAAAATGCCAATGTCATGGAAGTTGTCCAGGCTGTCATGCAGGGAGCTGTGGCTATTTGAGGCACAGTCACAGCTGGAGGAAGGGTCTGACAGTGCACTCTGCAAAGGTTCAGCTAACTGGAAGGCACACAAAAAACACAAGCCAAGAGCTCAGGGCATTCGTGCCTGTTCGCTAACTTGGGTGTGTAAGCTGGTACACCATAAGGAAAGCTCGTTTCCTCTCTTCTGTATATTGTGGTGCTACTGAGAACTACATTTCTTAAAGGATGCGGCATCACTGTGGCAAGTAGGCTGGGAAGTGCAGCTCCAGGTTTCCAATAGCTCCACGGAAAAGGAGATAACAGAAAATACGAGGAATTGTCATCTTTTCATGACAGTGTATAGCAAGTACCACCCTGCCCCTCGGGAGGTGTGTAGTAGTATTTGAAGGTAACTTTTTGAGAGCTAACATTGTATTTACCCCGGTGTATTAGATCAGCAAGGAAACAAATGGTGTTTGTGTGCAGTGGGGGTGGTGGGAAGGACTGCAGAGCTGATGTGAGCTAGGAGGAGAGTTCTGCCCGACACCTCCTGGTAGGCAGATGGTGCCCTGAAGCCCAGAGTGACTCTGCCCTCTGATTTCATGAGGTCCTTCCCTGGTGTCAGCAGCCCTGATATTTCACTGTTTGGTTACAGGTGAGCCAGGTCCCACCCAAACACCCTGAATACCACTCCTGCTCTCTATTTCCACTTTTTCTAGTAGCCGAATCTTTACGATGGATTCACGGCGGCAGCAGCTCCCAGGTTTCAAAACCAATGAAGTTTTGCAATGATCTCAATCTGGAACTGGATTGTCCAGCCCCGTATCCTACAAGTGAGATTCCCGAACCTGGCTGGGGGCTGCTGGGTTCCCCACTTCATCCCTGTTTGGCTGTTGCATCCAGTCTTGGGCCCCAAGACAAGAAGGACATGGAGCTGTTGGGGTGGGTCCAGAGGAGGGCCACAGGGATGATCAGAGGGCTGGAGCACATCCCCTACAGGGACAGGCAGAGAGAGCTGGGGCTCTTCAGCCTGGAGAGGAGAAGACCCCAGAGGGGCGACCTTAATGCGCCCTGCCAGGACCTGAAGAGGGCTGCAGGAAAGCTGGGGAAGGTCTTTTTATAAGGGTATGTAGCAACAAGGCAAGGGGAAATGGTTTTAAACTGGAAGAGGGTAGATTTAGACCAGATATTAGGAAGAAATTCTTTATTGTGAGGGTGATAAGACACTGAAATCCAGCGAGGTTGTGGATACCCCCTCCCTGGACACATTTCAAGGCCAGGATGGGTAGGGATTTGTGCTACCTGGTCTAGAGGGAGGTGTCCCTGCCTGTAGCAAGGGGTTGGAACTAGATGATCTCTAAGGTCCCTTCCAACCCAAACCATTCTATGATTCTATGGCAGTGATGGCAGCTGGCAGAGGCTGGACTGCCCTATGGACACCTGTGGCAGCATGGAACACCTGTACCAGAGCCTGGTCTGGTCACCAGCACTGGGGACAGTCCCCACTGCATACACCTGCCACATGCTCCCTGTAAATCAGCTGGGGGTGCCGTCCACCTGCATGCTGAGCCCTCTGCCCAGGGGCTGTAAAGCAGAGCGGGTGCAGGGACCTGTAAAGGCAGAAAAAGGCAATGGAAGAAAGGCCACAAAAAAAAAATAAAAAATAATTCCAATAAATCCCACAACCCATACCATCTTAAAAACTTCCAGTGATTCAGGGCTTTTGTTAAAAATTCCACCTCTTGATCTTGGAAACCACAGCTAATGATGGAAAAGAAAAATCCAAAACCACAGCCCTCTGCAGAGTTTTACATGTTTTATAATAAAACAACTTTCCCATGACTTCCATAATAATAATAATAAAAAGCCCAGCAAGGCCGGCTTTTGTTGCCAGAGTGCAGTTTTCTGTTTTAATAGGCAACAGCTGAAGCAGGTTCACAAGGGCAGGAGCTTGGAGCAGGCACAAGGAGTTAACTTCTTCGCACCCCTGGGCCTGCGACAACTTTGCCGCGCCGAGCTGGGAGAATTTCTGCAAATGAACTTTGCAAAGAGTGATGCAGGGCTCAGCACTGCGGCGTTACACACTCGCCTGTTCTCAATCACTCACTGGAACTTATTTTGTAGTTAACCTCCATAAAGGACTGTACAGCCGAGCAAAGGCCTGTCACACACACATTATTTAGAAGCCCTTATTATTATTTTATTGCCAGTCCTTGACAGCTGAGGAAAAGCCAAGCGCTTTAATCTTTCTTTCCCTTTAGTTTACAGTGTAAGAGCTGCATGTAAGATGGATTTGATTAATATGTAACAGAGATGCAATTCTCTGTAAAATGTGCTGTACTTTAGAACCCTGGAAAACAAACTGCATCACAATGGCTTAAATCTCAGTCCATTGTATTATATAGACATCATAAATAATAGAGAGCAGGCAGATATTGCTGCAGGCTTCATCTACATAACACATCTGAGCTCTCTATAATGTGTTCAACTTGTCACTTTTAGTACAGAAGAGAGGCAATAAAGCTAACAGCTGACTAAACCACATCAGCCCTGCTTCCACTTCCAGGGTGGTGAATGCTCATTAAGCAATCTTAGCTGTGACTTTTAAAATCCATAACTCTTACAAATGTAAAAAAGTTGCCACAAAAGATTAAGCGCAAAATATATGTCAAAGCATTAATTTTCCGCGCGCGGGTTCCAGCCACCGCAAACCTCAAATATTTCTCCCTTTTGTTTTATATATGCTTTTGGTTAAAGCAGATCTTAATAAAAAATGTTTGTTTCCATCTGGGGTGGCAAATACCTCTGTGGTTGCAGTGAGTGAAGGATGTGGTGCTTCACGTGGCTCGAGCAGGCTGCGTTCCTGCACTGGAGGGGTTTTCCCTCGACGTGGATGTGTCAGCTGGGATTTCAGAGTGGAATTGAGCTCTGGCAGAGTGCACATGGGGCTCGGCTGTGGCAGAGGTGGTCCTTGGTAGGGTTGAGTAATGGGGATGGCATTACAGAGAGGTGTAAAAATACAGAGAATTGTAGAATCATTCAGGTTGGAAAAGCCCTCCGTGGTCCTGAGATCCAACCGCCCACTACCATGTCAACTACCACAGCCCAAAGTACTACATCTGCCCTTTCCTTAAACACCTGCAGGGACGGTGACCCCACCACGTCCCTGGGCAGCATGCACCAGTGCATCACCACTCATTCTGAGAAGCAATTCTTCCTAATAACCAACCTGAGAAGTCCCCGTGTGCAGCTGCCACAGGGTTGTGGGCTGCAGAAGGGTATTGCAGGACCAAGGGAAGCAGGAAAACCCTCGGACAAGGTCAGAGTCCCCCCCAGGGTTTGTTGCAGATTTGCAGTGAGAAATGCCCAGCACAGGCTCAGAGGGCAGTCCTGCCCTTAGCCCCTGCTTAGGGAGGGTTTATCAGGCGTTTAATTTCTGGGAAAGCTGAGGCTTAAAGGGAGAAGTAAGTAATGTATAGGCTTGGCTTCGGTTTTCTGCACAAAGGAATTCTGTCTTGTGACAAGAAAAATTTGCTTTTAATTATGGAGGAAACATTTCAAAGGCAAAAAACGCAAGTTGGAAAGACTAATTCCTCCTCGCGCTGGGGTGGGTGCCAAGCTGTCCTGTTCAAGCCTTTGTTTTTTGCAGTGCTGTGACAAAGGCTGGATTTAGGGTGGGAAAGACCTGGGAGGGACCCCCTTACATCCCATGTCCTGTCAGATGTGGAAGATGTTTTCTGCTATAAAATGAGTGCTGCCTACCACATTGCTATAGCCCCGTGATTGTCACATATCATATATGGGATTGTGTGGGCACCAGAACCCCCCCCCAGAAAGAAGGTTCTGCACAGAGCAGGCTGCCTGATGCCTTATGAACACCCGCTTTCTGAAATCATGCTATTTCAGTGTCTCATCCTTTACATCTGAAAGCAAAACATTAGTACCTGAGGCTGATTAATCTCGCATTCTTCAAGTGTGCCATAGCCCCCTCCTCCCCCCTAATGGCACCTGGGACTCTCAGAGGGTGTGATGCTGTCACAGAGAAAGTCTTTAAGAATCTTTCACTCCAGGCTGACATCCCCACAGGATGCATTTGAGCAGTTACAGAAGCTTTTCTTTCCCATGGGGGTTATTAAATGTCTGACTTGCGTATGGACCAATATTCACAGCACTCATTTCAGATTTAAATCGGTTTTAAAGTTCTGTGTGAGCTGGTAAAGAAGCAGCAATGCTATTTAGAGGCTGTGGTCATGGGAGTGGGGTTGGAAGTGATGTGACAGCCCAGAGCCCTGGAGGAAGCAGAGGTGAGGAGGGGGGAAGGGCTGGCCCAGCAATGTCATTCAGCTTCCAAGGTAAAGGGTGGAAATGTATTTACATTTGGGCAGCGTGCTGGAGGAGCATAAGATAAATGTCACCATCTTGTTTTGGTAGATAGAAGTCAATTCTTTTAATGGGATGTGGGCAGAACCTTAGGACCTTTGTTCCTTTCCACCATACATGTGCCAATTGTGCTGTTGTGGGTGCCAGGAAGGGTTGGTTTGTTGGCCTTAAAGATACTGGACTAGAAGAGAATGTTGGAGGTCAAGGAGGTGGATGTAAAACTAGAAAATATAGAACGAGTATGCTCTTCAGTGAAAGAAAGTGTTCATTCAAATTCTCCAGTTTCCTCAGAATATGTCTGTATTTCGGTGTCTTGCCATATGTTGGAATGACAGCGAAGTTTACCCTTAATATTTTTCAAGGCACTTCGATCTTAAAATGATAGATAGACTTCACACATGCTCTCAACACATCGCACTGGTGTGAACGTGGAGGATATAGAGGCTGAGCAAGTCTGTTAGTCCTTTTTTTTCCTCTTTGCTCCATACTCGTGTTCTTCTCTTTACCATCTTTTGTGTCACTGTGCATAGCAGCAAGCAGTGCTGCTATGAAACGTAGCTGTCCCACTCGATTGCTTGCTTGTTTCCTGCTCTTCCACTGTTCACCAAAGGGAGTAGAGTCGAACTTCTCCCACAGTGGTGTGAAGCCTCCAAAGCAGACCTCTGCTTGGCTTCCTTTGGGGGCTGCTGAAGGAGCACGCCACGAGGGATGCACCAGAGGCAGAACAGAACCTCTCAGCTCTCCCATCCATAGTTGACACTGATACGATTGGGTTGGTGCAGTTGGGTTGCACAAGGTCAGTGTGACTGTAGCATTTCAATAGCTTGCCTACAGGTTGAAAGAAGCTCTAAGGAGAATCCCGGTGGGTTCACGGGGCTGGCTCACAGCTCTGCAGGAACAACAGGATCAGCCTTGCTCACGGCACACCCAGTACCTGGCTTCCCTTGTTCTTTATTACTATTGATCTGACGGAGATGTTCTAGCAGTTCCAAGCAGCTGATCAGTAATGCACGATTCCCCATTAGGCTCTCTTGCAGGTTGTGATCCCACAGCTTTTCCTGATGCTGCCTCCCACCCCTGCACTCTGCTTGGATTGGAGACAGCTTCTGTGCATCCCCTGTACACAGTGCTTCCCATAAGCTCCAGCAGAGCCCTTTCCCACACACAGGCCAGTGCAAGGAGCCGCCTGCAAGTGAAAAAAGCAACTCATATACAGCAGTGATGGGGGAGAAAATGGTGTGATAACATTTGCAAGTGAGTAATGTCACTGGGGCGAGCGGGAGCCGACAGGAATCTTAGCTCAGCAGCAGCCACTGCGCTCTTTACGGCACAGCCAGATGGCCTGGTGCAGCAGCAGCCTTTCAGAATTAATAACTGCTGCTCTGGAGGGAGAGGCTCGTTCAGGAGCCGTTTCACATTTCGGCAGGAGCATTATTTTTTTTCCTGTGTGCTTTCTGGCCACTTTGCTCCGGGTGAGATGTCAGCTGTACTCAAAGGGGGGTTCAAAAAAAAGGAAAAATGCTCCGTCTCGCTCTGCACCTCCTTCTTTTCCCCCACTCTCCCTCTGTGCTGCCTTCCCTGCGCCTTTGGCTTCTAACGTTGCAGCTTTTAATCTAGAAATTATGGTAACTTGTATGTGCATTTTGAGAGTATATCATTGCTGCAGTTAATTAACAGTTATTAGCGTTAGCGTACTGTGCTGTATTATATGTCACAAATCATCGAGTCTCCCTGTGCAGTTACAGCAATTAAGAACTCCATCACACCTTCTGTATAGTCATTTGGTTCTCTTCCAGGTCTTTTCAAAACTGGAAATTGCTAATCAAATCATTTCTGCTCTGTGCCTCGGTATCGTTTATTCCATTCCTAATGATGTGCGACTTTTTTTTCTTTGGCCGTTAACAGAGGCATCCGTGCGTCTAACCCATTTCACACCACCGTCATGCTTTAGAGAGGCGATAATGAACTTGCAGGAGGAAGTGTAGGCTTTGGTGGCTCTACCCCCCCTTCTCCATCGTCTTCTTTTTTTTTTTATTTTTTTATTTTTTAAGCAATGTCTTTCCTGCTGTTGGGTGATTGAATTTTGAAACTGTAAAATGCATTGACAGACTTACAAACCCAACTTGCCAGAGCTGGAGCTATCACAGTTTAGCTTCAATTCAGAGCTCAGTGAGATTCCTGCCCGATCAATTTGTCATCCCTCTAAATGGAAACTAATTATTTCCCAGGGAAAGATTGCAGGCAAATATCACCCTTTGCATCAGCAGCCTTCTGCAGTGAGGTGGAAGCAAAGTCCAAAGGGTTTTAGCTAGCAGAGAACAGCACAAACCACTTCATGTCTTATCCCTTCCCATAGCCCTGTCTGGGAGAGTTTATTTCATTCATGCTCTTGGTAAAATTGCCTTTGCATTTGCAAGGGTCGGATGTCAAGAGCATATTTCCCGTTTCAGGTCAGCTGCATGTGAGCAGCATGATCCTGACAAGGATTTTTGATGTTTGATACTCAGGTTTTTATCCAGAGAATGATGCCCAAGCCCCGAAAATAATTCCACCATCATCATCAGACTGATCTGAATGAAGACTTAGATAGGTCTTAGAATTTTTCCTGCTGTAAGATATTGCTTTGCCACTGTGCCAAAGTGTGTTGGTTCTTCTGTTTGTTGCTGAAGTTTGGGTGGAATTGCAGTCAGACTCAGCTGACAGTTTCCTCCTTGGGTTAATTCTGTGGTTGGTGAGACATAGCAGCCTTCAGGTGAGCAGGGGTCACAGGTGCTGGGACCCCCTGCTGCCCAGGGGGTGGCCCTTAGCATGATTGCTGCATGACATTCTTCTGAACTGGAATAATGCAAAGATTCAGAGCCCTGTCTGGTTTTCACTTTTCTTTTTTTCCCCTAATGAATCATAACAATAGAGGACTTGGTAACAGGTCTAGTTTTGTTTTTTATCTCCCTCCCTCAGAACACTCTCATGTATCCCTAGTGTAATGCTTGTGTTCTGTCTTGGTATTGCTCATTTTTCCCAGAAAAGAACTCCAAGTTGATTTCCAGTAACTTTTTCAGCAACATGCCATGACTGACATAAGTGTCTGAGCCCCATGACTTCAGTAAAATGCTGGATATTTGAGTTGTTCATGGACTGCTGAAACTTTTACAGTGGTGGCTCTTTGCTTGGCTGCCTTGTGCCCTACCTGTAGGCTCTGTAGGTTGCACCTCAGGGTGTTCTTCCCTTCCTCCCTCTCCCCACACAGCAGTGGTCCCACAGCAGGAACCCAGGAGGTGCCAATGTGGGAACATTAGGATGTGACCCTGCCCCATGTCCTCAGGCACTCCCTCCATCAGCTCCTGCCTGGAGTCATGGCATCTTTCTCAACATTTTGCCACAAGGGCACATGCCATCTGGAAGGCCAGGACATATTTCATCTCTCCTGCATGGTGCCCACTCCACACAGGAAAACACACCAGGTGTTGTTTTCTAACATCTTCTAGTTTGAGTGAAACCATCTCCAGAAACATATGGCTGTCCCAGGAGGACATTACCAGCCCAGCACAACCCAGCCAGAGACCATTTTTCAGGACTAAATTCATAATTGATCACAAGTCCCATCCTCAAAAACATTCAGGCAAGCATCTGATTCTTGGAGGCACCAAGAGTTATGGAGGTACCTGCATCATGTGCTTGCGACGGGCAACCCCCTGCAAATCTGTTTTATCTAGTTCTGAATGTAATGAGAAAATCAACAGTAGAAACCATTGTAGGCTTAATTTAGGACTAAAGAAAGGTATAAAGTGAGAGCATTTTGTTCAAACAAAGCTCTATATGAACACTTGGCTTCAGTTTGAGTGACTTTGGTCAAGCCCAGGTGTAATGTAAGCAGACTTGCCCTGAACCAAAACTGCTTCTCATCAGAACAGAAGCCTGTCCCCGCTGTTTAACAGTGAGCCATTTACCAGTCAGATGAGTGTGGCCAAAAACTCAAGCTGAAAGGGCTTAAATGGCAGCAGGCTTCCCTGCCCTGAGTCATAGGCTGGGCAGGCACTCAGGGCCTGGCCTTGCTTGCTGTTTACAACCTGAACCACCTCTGGCATTTGGGTTGCTAAAATTGGAAGGGGCTTCAGAGAGAATGCTGTTAGTGAGCGGAGCAGCTGTGTGGGCTCAGCTATTTCTGCAGACACCCAAAAATTTAGGACACCCAGTCTGACCTGACTGAAATGTAGGCTCACACTGGAGCCAGCTGGGTCGCTGATGCTGTTCATAGAGTCACAGAACCATTAAGGCTGCAAAAGACCTCTAAGAGATGGATATGCACATGAAGCAAAGGTGTGTCACTGAATTCCTCCACGTGGAAAAAGATGGCACCCATGACATTCATTGATGCTTGCTGAACGTTTATGAAGACCAAATAGTGGATATCAGCACGGTGAGGGGAGGGTGGTGCGTTTCAGCAGTGGGACAGCGATGCAATAGACAAGCCAAGTACCAATGGCCATGCACATAGTTGTCAGCACAGCATGCAGGCTCTTGTTCATCACTAGTGAAAAGAATAGTTGTGTCTGTGTTGAAAAAAAGCATTTTATAGCTGAGAATTTGCAACAGTGCTATTGTGCTCTTTGTATCTGTTGTATGGAAATAAATGGAGGCATTACTTTCAGAGTAACTTGCACATTTCATCTGTAGTCCTAAATGTGCTTGGGGTAGGTGTTGCCATGTGGTTAACCCCCTCCAGTCCTGGAGAGGTTTCTGGTTTAGGTGTTACATGCAGCCCAATCTGGGAACTCGCCCCAGAAAGGCAGGGTACAGCCCAGCTGTGGTGCTGTCTGGTTCTAAGAGTGCTGTCGCTGTTGGTCATTTATTTGCAGTACAGTTGTGCAGACAGCCTTTGGGTATCATTGCTAAAGACATAAAAAGGATTAGTTAATGTCCAAAAATAATCGTGAAGTTAGCAGAGAAAATGAGACAGCAGAAGAAGGGGAAAGATCAACTGTTTTTGCCATTGACACATTGTGGGATTGGGTCTTTGGTGGACGTAATAATATGCTGGGATGTGCAGAAGGTTATTACATGGCTGTGTTCTGGTGGTTTAACCCCAAACATCATTCTTCTTTTCCGTGTGCAATGCAGTGAAGTAATGTCCAGCTTGGACATTGCTCATGGCCCGTGGGGCCCCTCTCAGACAGCAGTGTGGGTGCAGCACTGTGTGTTGTTCAGCCACGGCACCCTCTGTAACTCAGTCCTCCTTTAGGGAAGGCCTCAAGGTTGTTGTTGTTTTTTTTTTTTTCCCATTTCCCAAAGACAAAGAAAACATCTGGTAATTTGAGAATCAGTCTTTGTGAGAGAGAGCCAGGAGCGACTCCTTGGCTCGCTGTGGTATCACCGCTATCTGTTTAGATACCATTAACTGCTCCTTTGAAGGTAGCGGATGAGGCTGCCAACGACAATTAAGAAACAATTTCTGTGAAAGCGTTGGGTTTCCCGGGCCCTTCTCAGATCAGGAAATGAGATTAAGACCAGGGTTGAGGAGCCGTGTGTTTGTTTGGGCCCACATCAGGAGCAGTGCCTGTCTGCCAGCCAGCATCCTCTGGCACGGATTTTCTGCCTCAGTGGTTCCTCTCAGTGGGATCGCCAGTCTCTGCCTTTCTGTTTGACGTTTTTGCTAATAATTACTTGAAAAATCATCCACTTCTATTTAAAAATTGCTCCATGGAGCAGAAGTCCGTCTCCACATCGTGACAGCGAGAGGCCGACGAGGCACCGGGTGTTCAGCTGCACGGAGTGACTTCATAAAGCATTGCCCAGGGTGCACTGCAGGACGGCTTGAAATAATTAGCCTCTGGAGGTTGGAAACCTGTGCTGTAAATCCCAAAGCTCAGAGTGAGGAGAGGTTTTTATCACTGTCCTTGACAGAAAAATTGTAACATCACGGCTTGCTCCCTCTTTGACATAATAAACGTATGGCAGTGTTTTGCAGAATCCTGTACCCACACCTCCATTTGCCTTTCCTCTTTCTCACCCTTTTTCCAGAGGTTGGTGCTGAGCAGGAGGATGCTTCCCTCCTGCCTTAAGCCATGGTATGGATAGGTAATGGTTTCCCCACGTGTGGTGTCTCTGAATGAGACAAATTTCCATCGATTCAATCACTGTGAGCAGAAATCAGCTGCAGTGATGTGATGCTGGCACTGCTGGTGTGGGCATGGGCACCGAGATGGGCACTGGTGTGCATGGGACTGGGCTGGTGCAGAGCTCTGAGTGCTGAATTCAGAGTGCAACGAGGCCATGCAGACACTGGGGTGAACTGCTAAGAACGCCAGGAACGTCTTGTAGATGATAATGAACAGATGCCTTGTGCGTATTACACAATAAGCCACTTGAAGTTGTCACCAGTTGTTTATAGATGTTATTAATATTAATAATTTACCACTCATTTCCATAGGAAGCCACATTTGGCTTGTCTACACCGCAGGCAGGAGCAGGGAGCCATGGCTGTGTGCCCAAGCCAACACGTCCTGCAGAGAGAAGGCCGCTTTGTTCACGGGCTGAGCCGTGCAGATGCATCGGGGCTGCATGTCTGTGTGTAGAGCAGGGACACGGGGACTTGGCCAGTCCCTGTTCTGTGGGCTGTTGTAAGCATTGGCTGGAGTTGAGCTCAACAAGGGGCAGTTGTTGGGTGGTAAAGGTGCTCTTCAAATAACAGGAGAGGGGGCTCAGAGTACTGGGAGCTCCCCTTTGTAATGGATTTTAAAGGCACCAGGTTCATCTTGTTAGGGAACTAGGAAAAAAAAAAATGAAATTTAAAGACTCTTTTAAAGAGGAGTTTAAATCAAAAGGGGAAATTCTGGAAATCTCTTAGCACTGACCTTCATCTTCTCTCAAGGAACAATGGCAACATGCCTACCGGAATGGAGACATGTAATGTTAACAGAAGGTGCATGCCAGCCCTAAACAAGTTTGACAGCAAGCCCTGTGAAATCATAGAATCATTGGTTGGAAAAGGCAATCTAAAATCATATAGTCCAACCCCCAACCCACCCCACCATGCCCACTGACCACATCCTTCAGTGCCACATCTCCAAGGCTCAGGAACACCTCCAGGGATGGTGACTCCACCGCCTCCCTGGGCAATTTTTTTTTCAGAGGCAAGAAAGAAATGTGCTTCCCTGTCCCAGCGTGCAGCAGGAGCAGACCTTTGGTGACTAGGTGGCAGGCACAGCCTGATGGGGTTGCCACGTGTCACACTAAGTTTTTTTGATGCAACCTTGAGCCCAAAACAAAGTGTCCCCAACCTCAGCTGTCATTGCTGGCGTACTGAAGTCCCCTCCTCAATGATTGCTGCACTTGAGCCCGATTTTGTGTGGTTTCCTATCCAACATGCTGTGCTGAGTCTGGGTACAATTATCAGTATTTATTCCCAGAAGCCTGGGAAGCTTTTTTGTCAAAAAGACAAAGCAACAAAGTTTCACGGTATGCAAAATACAGACCTTTGTATTGTGAGTGAAATATTTAGATAGGAATCATTACTGAGTCCTTTTACGGCAACCTTGCCAGAGAAAGGGAGAGAGAGGGAGGGTCGGGAAAGAAAGCACAAAGGAGGTAATAATATCTGATTAGCCAAGCAGCTGGAGAACTGATGGGGAATTGTGAAGCCTATCAAGGCATCGTGACTTTCCGTGAGTGACATTCTGCAGCAGGCATCGGCTACCAGCCGAGGAACCGCTCTTGAGTATTACCCTTAGGACTTGTCTTTTATTGGTAACCTTGCAATATCCTTTGCTGGAGTTGTGTGTTTCTGAGAATTTGGTGGCTTGTCTACAAGGCCTAATTGACAGCTCTCATCGTGCTACCAGCTGGGTCAGAGCCGTCCCCAGTGTGCTGCCAGGGAAGTCGATGGTCCTACAGGGTGGGTGGATGTTTTGCAGCTGTCTGCTGTCATGTTGTGTCTTTTCAAGGCTGAGATTGTTGTGATGACCTGAACGTATGCATTCTGTGAATTAGTGAAGCAGTATTTTGTGAGTTGTTTTTTTTTTTTTTTTTCAACGCAGTGCCCGGTTTAAAATTCTTGCTGTTATACCTGGTTGTTTCTCATTTACACCAGCACAATGCCGTCACTTTGGGGGATCACAGCTGAAAGCAGTACACCACAGAGAAGACTCGATCCCATTATTTTATAGGATTTTTGTTCAAGATACGGTCAGAAGTGATAAGCCTGAGATGCTCCAGTTCTGTCATTGGAGGAGGCTGGAAGGAGACTTGGCCGCACTTGGTCAGCTGTAGTTGTTGCTCAGGATTTAATACCACGCTCCAGGATTCTGATGTTGCTGGGCACCTTTGTTTTCCCCTCCTGGAGGTTTGGTTTGGATGTCAGGGTTTGTTTTGCTTTCCCTAGGGCACAGGGTGACCATCCTGCAGTCGGGATGCCATACCAATGCTTGTCCCTTCCCAGAATCAGTGGTGCTGTTTCCTCTGACTTGAGCAGGGACAAGGTGACACTGGCTTGTCAAGACCATAGGTCAGCAAAGATGTTATCCAGATTAGTTTGCACATTACACTTCTTAATGCTGCACTCCTTCAAAAACAGTTCATGTAATTAATAAAGCCATATATATATATATATATATTTTTTTTTTTTTTTCTGGTTTGCACATAGCTGAATTTTGGAATAAAGCTGCTCTTTCAGGAGAGAAAAATCAGGGAACTGTTCTTATTGTGTATCTTTGGGCCTGGAAATACTAACATCAACTTGATGAGCTGGCAGTCAGATTGTGTTCCAACTCCTCTTTACTTGTTTTCATTTCTAAAATCTGCGAAATGTCGAAGATTTATAGTCCTTAATTTCACACTTGCAGGTAGGATTTACTTTAGAGCACAGTATACGTGAGCTGTAAGAAATAGGACTCCAGCTTCCTGGGGCTGCAGGAATTGGCAATACCAACTTAATCTGAGTCTACCTCCCACAGAGAGGATGCAGGAAGGAAATGAAAAGTATATGTAAAGTTTTGTGTATTTATTACTTCTTAAAAATATTTTTCATGGGTAAAATCTGTCTTTAATGACACATTCAAAGTGCGGGGCTGAGAAGCATTGCATAGCTAATGCATTGTTTTCTTTCTGTTTATTCTGCAGAAAGGACAGAATTTCATCTTTTAGTAAAATTACCAGTGCTCCTTTATTATTCACAGGTCTTAAAACGCATGACAAGCTGAACTGCAGAGCCCTTGATTTTAATACCAGCTCCTTTGCGAAGCTAAACTGGTTTTCCAGCCCGCGACTTAGTGGGCCACACGGGTTTTACTGTAGTGTAATACATATTTAAAGCTTCTTATGGATGGCTACATCTGCAAATAAACTCAGAGAGTAGTAGAGGGGTTGCAGTGTGTTACCCAGGGCTGAGCAGGGATATTATCATAGGAGAGACCTGAACAAGGAGGGTGATGGTTCAACAGAGGAGTTGCATAGGATAGACATAAGCAGCTCCTGAAGGACGATGGGGTTAAGAATCCAGCCCTCATTACGAGCAGAGAAACTCCTGGTTCTCTCATTTCCTTTCTGTGAACAGCAAAGACAGAGAACACCAGGTATTTAAAGCACTGTGTGTATTTAAGACACACATAGCATTCGGGTTTAATTTATTTGTTTACTCTTTTTTTCCGTCTGTGAACCCTTTTAGGAACTAAGCAACATGCATTAGCCTGGATTCAGCAAGGCAATGAATGTTTTAGTGTTTATAAAATGCAACTCCGAGACAGGGGCTGCCTTTTTATTTAGACATTGAGAAGCTAAGTTCATAACTAAGGCTCTTAGGTGATGCAGCAGTAACAAAAAGCAGCACTGAAATTTCCCAGTGACAGTTTTTATGAGGAAATTGGAAGGCTTACAGTCTGCGTGCAAGGCTGGCACAGAGGAAGCTGGGTTTCCAGCAGGCTCTCAGCTTTATCCCCTCGCCACTCTCAAGACACGGGATTTGCCCTAAAATAAAGAAGATCAGAATCTGACATTATGTGATTTATGTTCCCATACTATATTCACCACAATAAGTTGACAGGTGAAAAGTCTTCAGGAAACACAGGCTTGCCCTGTTGCTGTAGCCTGGCTCTGCCAGTGCCTGTTGTATTTCTGATGGACTGCACTGATATTTCATTCAAAGCTAGGGCAACAAAAATGATTTCATGAACTTCACAGCTCTTGAAAGATACTGCCATGCTAGAGTATGCAGTTGGAATATTCTAAGAATATTTACATATGCATCCATTTAAACATGGATTTGTAACATGGGCACCAACAGTGCATGGTGGTACATATGACAACTACTGAGTCAAGGCCTGAACCACTGATTGAGCACCTGGAGAAAAGACCCAGTCAGCCCTGGGAGCACAGGTGAAGGCAATTCATCTGTGTGACCAGAAGGGGTGGAGCCAGGCTCAACCCCTCTTAGACCCCATTTAGGGGCTGCCTGCTGCTGAAGAAGGATCCCTTGTTGGAGATTCCTGCCACAGTAGGCATTGTGGTGCATATACTTCATGTACTTCATTTCATTTGGTCATCAGTAGGATGTCAGAAGGAGTGCAGCTCTGTTGCCACTAGCTACATTGACTTGTCTGTCTGATGGTGTTCTTGGAGTGACTGGAGTGTGATCTCACCAGTTCTGGACAGTGCTGGGGTTTGTTCATTTCCCTTGAATCCAGGAGTGTGGGGAAGCCCGCCACTCAGCTGGGGCTGGTATCCTGGTCAGCAATGCCTTAGCCTGGGAGTAGGGCTGCTGGGCTGGTGCTTTCCCCCTGAACAGGTGCACAAATAACCAGGAGTGCCCTGCTGAGTATTTATCCCCCAAGCTCAGTTTTGCAGATGTGGGTAAATGGCTGTGAACAGGACCCGTTAAGGAATTGCCTGGTATTCTACAGAATGCTGGTGGCATTCCAAATCTGCTCCAAACACACAGTGTCCTCTTAGAAGAGTTATAAGGATGTTTTAATATTATAGCTTTTCACCCAAGTGTGATGCTTTTAACATGTATAAAACACATAAAAGTTTACAATTGTATACGTGCACACATAGATGCATACAGGCAGACCTCACCAGGCACATCCCCACTGCTGGAAGCTGCTGAACTTCTGTAGAAGATCAGTCACAGCTCTGCAATTTCATGCTTTATTATTTTTGTTACGTGTATGAGGGGAATTATAAGCCTTGTAATCCCTTTCTTAGTGCATAAAAAGCTTTAGATAACATCAAGATATGGCAGTGGAACAAAGCAAGATGCCGAGATATGCTAATGAACCAGGGATGGCACAGGAACTGCACCTGTGCCTAGCTCCCTGACATCCTACCATGTGCAAAGGAGGGGAGGTGAGAGCTGCAGAGAATGAGAGGGCAGAGATGGGACTGGGATTTGGCCAGGTCCCTGCCTGTGCTGCTGTGAGGTCAGCATGCTCGGAACATCACAGCCATTCCATCCTGCCTGCTTGGACAAAGGCATCCAGAGCCAGCCCTGCATGTCTGGTTGGGTTTGCTGAGGAGCAGAGCTGGGAAGCAAACCTGCAGCAGGCTGTGTTGGAGATGCCCACGTGCTGTGTGCCATAACCGTGCTATGAACTGTAGCAGGCTGGGGCTCAGAGCTGAGCTGCACCACGTATCATAACCAGCCTGAAAAGGCACAACCAAACAAACTGCCCCAGAGCATTGCACTGTAGCAAACCGTGGTTCTTTTGTGGAGCAGCATTGTTCTTTGCATTTCATTTGAGTACTGTTAGCTGAAAACCCTTTCCTTCTAGGTACTCATGTCATACTGAACATGCACGTAGCGCCTTGTGGTAATTCTTTGCACCACCTTTTCCTCAAAGGCCCCTTTCTGAGTGTTAACCATGAAGTTTTGGTACTGCTTTTGGACAAACTGAAACTGAAATGACTTTCTTTTTGAAAGTGCTTCAACAGAGATAATAAATCACCAGCAGCACTTGAGCTTTTTGCCACAGCAAACAATTGCCAGGTACCTCCTGGAGGCACTCCCTTCCTCTTGTACTGTTCCAACATCATCATTAAAAAAAAAAAAAGGATCTTGTCCTTTGTGCTTTTCCCCCCCTCCATACATGCACATCTCTTGTAGTGTGTTCGTTTTTCAGTCTTGACTTTGTGCAAACACAATGTTGTGCTGCAAGCATTAAAAGGCAATTTAGTACTCTAAGGATTAAAAGCTCATGTTAAATTGAAGACTACACTTGGCATAAACATTAAAAATTGACAGAACACCCTACACATTAACTGCACCAGGGCTCCATAATTAGCATTTAAAAGTAAAACATCATTTCCTTACTGTTTCCTACTTACTCATTTATAATGCATTTATTATAATACAGATGTGAATATGAGGCTTTCCACTATTGTCAGTTAGTAAATATGTATACTCCTGTTAGAACACGGGCCCATTTGGTGTGCAGAGGGACCTGGGGTGGAGTGAGTTGTTCCTCAGGTCACAGAAGCTTGGTGGATCGCATGGCTGATCCGTGCCTGATGTGAGCAGCCATGAGGAGCTCAGGCAGTGTGGGTGTGGATGGACTCTGCTTGTCGGGCCTGGTGTTGGGTGGCGTGGGCAGATCGATGCACGGCTAACCCTGTAACGTGGAGAGTTGGTTGCAGACTGAAATATGAATGCAAAGGAAGAAGAATGAGAAAGTGAATCTCATTAGGGAACGAGAGACTATCGAATGTTAAAGGGGTAGTAATATATTGACTTTTTTGGTTTGGATGAGATGGTGTTTTGTTCACGCATACTAATGCAGAGCTTTCTTGTCATTAAAAATGGAAGGTACGATGGCCAAGCGCTAACTCAGCTGGGTTCTGTGCATGTCTCATTGAAGCCACGCACGATGCTCGCACAGCCGTGGCATTGCCCACACTGCTTCTGGCTTGGCCCTTCCTTCTGCACCCCTAAACCCACTGTCCTCTACTTCCAAAAGTTTTGGGCTTCAGCCCAATCTTTTTTTTCCACAGATCCACAGCTCTGCACTCACTGAGCTGTTTAGGTCAGTGTGGGTGTCACTTGGTCACAGCTGGCCAACAGAGTGTCCCCGTGTCACCACCTGGCTGGGCAAGCAGCTCTTCCCATCAGGCAGTCACTGTGCCATGCCGGGCTGTCTGCACATTGGATGTGACCCTGTCCCACTGCACCAGGTGGGTGTTCCCCACTCTCAAAGCAATACAAAGGGAGCATCCATGCCACTCCTAGCAAAGCCCACCACTGCTTGTTCAGATCTGGCAGCACGCAGACAATCTGCAAAGAGCTGCACCATTACCTTTGCAGGCTAGCTGATGTGAGGAACTTCTTTCTTGTTCCCGGCATGAAACTGCAAATGATATCCCGCGTGCTGCAAGGTCAGCACTGGCTGGGAGAGCGTCCTGCGTTTTGTTGGGGCTCTGTGAAATGCAATTAGGAGCCCCTCCGCAGCCAGCAGGAGCCACGCTGAAAAGGAGAGAGGGGAAGAAGAAAGCCCTCCCAGCCATCCAGCAGTGCATCCGCTTTGAAGTTCTGGACCATCTCTTGTCCCCCCCAGAGGGCCTTTAATCAGGACCTTTGCCTTGTCATCTGGGGAAGAAAAACCACAGCGCAGTTGGTGGGGTTGTCCCTGTGTGTGCCGAGAAGCGGAGGCTTTGTCAGACGTTACCACTGACCTGAGCACTTTGTTCCTTTGTCTCTGCCAGACGAGCGTTTGAACTAAAAAGAAGGAAACTCGGGGCTGCGCTAACAGTATTTTAATGGGGAGCTGGCGACTCCTCGGCAGCCATCCTGCAGGCCTAGGGCAGAGCGGTGGTGTTTGCTCTGAGCTTGCTGCAAGGAGCCCAGCCCTGGCTCAGCCTGCTGCCCCATGCCCAGCCTGGGAGATGGCAGGAGCTCCTGTGGCAATGCTGCAGCACCGCTGAGCTGAACGACTTCGTTATCATGCCATGGGCAATATTCCACAGGCAGATAAGCTCAGCTCGGCAATGATTAACATTTCAGTTTTTGTTGTTTACACTGCAGGACTTTATGAATGCATTACAACTCCTTAAATAAATAGCCATGAAGCCCAATGCCATCAGCATTGGGCAGAGGGAGTGGGGCCGCAGTGCTGGGCCGGGCAGGTTGCCGGTGTTCTGCTGGTAAAGAATCTACCCAAGCCACTTTCTGCAGAGATTTGTACGTACCTGCTGCAGTCTCGCTTTGCTATTGAAGTATGTGCAGCTGGACTCGTACTATGACTTTTATTCCTGAGGCAGAGGCATGACATAGTACTCGGTGCTTCTTAAGTGGTGTAAAATATTTCTAAAGTAACTCTTCCATCCCTGTTAAACAAACATTATCTCCTTACCTTTTTTCATTCCCATTTCGATACGCTGCAGCTTTTTCCTACATTAAATCGGTTCCTCTTTAGAAAAAGCAAATTATTAAAAAAGGAGGAAAAAAGAGAAGAGATTTGATGGGAACAAATAGATTAATAACTAACCGTGATAATATCTGGCAGCCTTTCTTAGAGGTGTGTGCGGAGGGGAACGTGGAGCTCTATTATCAAAACAGGTTAAAGTTTTATCATGATTCTCTTGTATTATATTAGATTCTCAAAGCACACCTCGTCCAGTAATGCCTGGAATAATCCAGGCTGGTTATAGACGGAGTGATTAATCAAATCTCAGGTACAATAACTCAGCTTTGGTATCAGTTCTGCTCTTTCTGTGACCCTCCCAGCATTAATTTTTATTTGTATTACTTTGTGTTTGTCCCTTTCTTCTTGTAAGTTCAAGAGTTTATTTGGGAGTGAATGCCAAGCCTTCATTATGTTCCATCCCATTTATGAAATGTTACAGTACAACAGAAAGTAAACCTTCCTGCTCTCTAACAGTAATGCGTACAGCACCGCATACAACGTGACTGACACAGTAATTAATAATAGAGGGACTTGCCACAATTTATGGGGGAACTCTGCAGCCATGGCTGTCACTGGGCCAGCGGAGTACTTCCGACTTCTTTGCTCCTCGGTAACTGTGGCTCAGCCCTTCAAAGCCTCTGTCCCTAATCCAGCGGAATGGAAGGAACTGTGCTTAAGTCTGAATGCCAGAACAGCCCCATCAGCTTCAAAAGGACTTCTTTTTGCTTAAAGTTAAGCAGATATTTAAGTGCTTTGCTAGCTTAGGGTCAAAGTGTTCAGCACCTTGTTGGACTGAGTCTTATCTTCCTCCTCATTAAAGATACATCAGAACATTTGGCATGTCTTTATCAAGCTGAGAGGTGCAGCCGATTGACTTTCTGTGACAGCTAAAAGTGAAAGAGATCAAGGGAGCTCAAGAGACAAAGAAGTTGGGTTTTGTTAGAACCTTAGCAGAGAGAAAAATAGCTTTTGGGAAGCTAGTAAAAATTGTTCCTTGTGTTAGGAGGATTTTATTTCCAGAGGACTCCAGATCAGTACGTGTGGAGGGTTTCAGGTGTGGGGATGGGGCTGGAATGGAACAGCATCCCTCTGCTTCTTTTGCTGTTGGCTTTGGTGTGAGTGTTGCATCCTTCTGTGTCGTGGTGAGGTGCGTCCCTGGTGAAGAGGCAGGATGAGCCGTGGGAGCCTTGGGGAAGGATTGTTGAGGTGCTCTGAATTTTGGCAAGTGGTTCAGACTCAGCAAGGTGCCCCACGGGCTTGGTGCTGAGTGGAAGCAGATAACAGACGCACGGCGCGAGGTCGGCTGGATGATGTGAATCGATTCCCAACAGTGCTGAGGGAGAAATGTTCTCCTTCGGCCAGTACGTTGGCTTCAGTAGTTCTCTGAATAGAAATGGAACATTCATTTGCATTTATATTTCTGTTAATTACTGTATGAAGAAGATATTTTTACTAATGAACACGTTTTGGAGAAGTCTTCTGCTGTTTGACACCCGTACCTGTCCCTGCTGTGAGCTGGGGAGCTCCTTCCTCCCCACACACAGCTCTGCACAGGGCTGGCCTACTTTCCACCTCCATTTCTTCCCCAGGAGGAGGCTTTTTGTGCTTGTGGCTTCTTTCCCACATCCTGAAGCTCGGATGCAGCTAAAAAATCCATTTCTAATAAAAAAGCAAGCAGACAATGTGAGTATCGGGTTTACATTTATCCTTATAAGGCACATCAGCAGTAAACGCGCCTTTCTGCTGGGCTCAGCTATTAAGAGTGTTCTGCACGGTGGAGGAAGCATCTCCAGTGTTATTTTCAGGCTCAGTGATCTCATGGATGTGTCTGTGGGTTCCCAGTTATTATGGCATCTCGGTGGGGCAGTGTGGCGGTGGCGGCAGTGTCCCTGTCACTGCTAATTCACTGTCTGCCTGGGACCAGCTCCTCTGTGCTTCAAGTACAAACATCATTTCAGCTCTTAAGTAAAACTGAAGAAGTCTTTTCATCTTCCCATTGACTGGCGGGCTCCTTAAGTAGATCACAAGCTTTCTGCTGCTTTGTCTGAGCAAGGAGGAAAACTTTAATTGTTCCCATCTTCTAGTGCAGGTATTGATTAATAAAATGTATTAGCAAAGATCTCGGCCTACTTTTTGTGCCATCAAACAAGTGCTTAATGACTGTATTACTGTGAAAATGGCATCTGTTTAAAGCATTGGATTTGAGCCCCTTTGTGCTTCCCTTCCATTTGTTTCTTTTCCCTTATCCCATTATGGGCAATGAAGTTACTCCTGCCCTTCTGCAGCATCCTGTGGAAGGGCAGGGATGCAGGATGGGCTGCTGTGCTGGCAGCATGGGCAGCGGGGGCATTGGGCAACAGGATGCAAGGGCCAGCAGGCAGTCTGGGAAACTGGGTGACCCACTGCAGTGGGTGGGCAGGGGTGCTATTGTGATTTGGAAGAAGGCATGTCCATGAGGAGCATCACCAACAGGGCTGGGTGAGGTAAAGAATGCTGCCTCCCACTTCATTTAATCCTTTCTCTTTTGGTCCCGTTTGTAGCATGTCTACTGTACACCCTTGTGCAGCCCCTTATCACACCCCACATCCCCATGCTCACAGGTGTATGCCACGCATGAAGTGCCTTTATTTTGCACATGGCTGAGCAGCAGATCCATGCACATTGCGCTGGTTTACCACTGGCTATCACGACCCCATATTCCTCACAGGTTTTCCATAGCCCTTCTTGTGTTATGGCTGCAGCTTCCTGAACATCCTGCCCTTTAGTAGCCTCATAATGCCACTTCGTAGAACCATTGGATCGTTAAGGTTGGAAAGACCAGTAACATCATCCAGTCCAACCACCAACCCATCACTCAGTGCCACATCTCCCCTTTTCTTGTACACCTCCAGGGACACTGACCCCACCACCTCCCTGGGCAGCCTTTGCCACTGCATCACCACTCGTTCTGAGAAGAAATGTTTCCTAATATTCAACCTGGCACAACTTAAGGCCATCACTTCTCCTAGCTTGGTTCAGTCCCTGCAGTTTGCAGGCCACTCTGGGTTTTACGTCAGACACTTGGGTATTACAGCACTTGAGGGCTGGTACAGAATTGTTAAGCCCTGACAACAACTGGATGCTCTCAGCCTCGATGCTTTCATCAGACCTCCCTTTGCCCATGAGTGCCCCCATGCTCCAGCCCTGCTCTCCAGCTGCAGCCACAGAGCTTCTTGTCACCAAGCAGCATTCTTGCAGCACACTTCACCATCTGTAAATCTGGAATTAAGGCTCCATGTTTTGTAGCGACAGCACCAGGAAGTCCCACGCCTGCCACTGAACTGTGCTCCTGGTGACAGTAACACTTGTATTTTCTGTAACACTTAATGTATCCTGTACATGGATACTGAAGGTGGAGATGCAGGGTGCCATCCCCAGGCAGAACCCTGAGATGAGCTGACATCTGCCACATCCTGCAGCCCTGGAGCTGTGCTCCTGCCTGGGACCTGTGGGCAGTGCAGAGTGAAGATGCATGGGGCTGGAGCAGGAGCACAGATGTGCCAGCAGCCAGGCAAGGAGCCCGAGCCCTTCCTCGCCCTGCTCCCTCCGCATTCACAAATGTTCATCTCTGCCTCTCCTTTTTTCCCTTCTTCCTAGCGGCGATGACTGACAGATTAATATATGTCTAGCTACGTGTCTTAGAAATCAAAAGGAAGGTGCTGTCAGAATCGCTTGTCAGAAAATGAGATTAGGCACACTTGTCATTTGCTGAGGATTGCAGTCTTTCAGAGATAAGGTTGCATTTAATGAGTGTAAAAAGCCTCCTTGTGAAAAAGGGGGTGGTGCAGGGGAGAGAGAATGATTATTTTTCTGGTGTCAGCTGAGTGCTTTATCATATAACTTGATACTGTGGCACCCTGGCAGGCACTGATAATGGCTGCTGGGGCTATTGCACCTCTTCACTCGCTCCGCAGCTTCAAAAGTGATGACTTGTTACCTGCTTTTAAACTCTCCTTGGATGTCGAAACCCACTGTCCTAAGGGAGAGAAGCAGAAGCGTGTACAGTGTGTTTTAAAGAAAGGCCTGTGAAAACACACAGCATAAAGGGAACGTGCTAAATGTATAGCCACTTTCCCCAGCAAACTATAAAGAATACTCAGCGGGTTTCACTGAAATATGGAACTTGTCTGACAAGTGAAGGATAACTAATGAGAAACAGAGCTGGATCCCACTGCAACCAATTGTGTTTTGTTATGGAAAATATTTATCAAGCTTTTTTTTTCTTTCATTTGTTAGTTCTCCTAACAGTGCTGTAATAACTCCTCTCATATATGCTATCCCGGTTGTCTCATGTGCATCTCAGTTATTCAAATCTGCAGTGGGTTTTTTTTTGGTCATCGGTTGGATATTACCATACTGTACATTAATATTTCAGGTGAACGTTTCATTCATCACAGTAACGGTCATTCTTTTGCCAAGTTAATGTCTTTGCAGTGTTTAGAAGTGGGCTAAATGTACAGATTTATTGCTCATAATGCGCTGTCTAAATAGGAGATGACAGTCAAGAATGGGATTTATCTGTTCAGCAGGAGGGACCCTGCATTAGCTGCGTGGCTGTGCTGCAGTGTTTCCTTCCCAGGCACACCTCTTTTAGAATTATCCTCGGAATAATAGATTTCTGTTGTATATTCTACTCATCGAATGAGATGTGATTTTCATTATTTTGCTTGAATGTTAGCAAATGAAAGAAATTACTTGATTGGTTTCTGGTGCTGATTCAGCATTTCCTGGGCTAAAAATGACCTGGAAGACAGAACGGGATTACGGCGCACAATAATGGATGCTTTATTCGGTGGTAAGAAAGTCCCTTCCTCCAACGGAGGAGAAGAGAATGAGAAATAGTTCTCTCTCATTAGTTGATTCAGCGCGCAGATATTGACAGACAAATTAATTTGAAATACTTCTTCAGTTCCAGAACTCACTAGCAGGCAGAAATTAAGGGAAGATAATAGCTCTGGCTGAAAAGCGGTGCGTTTATGAAGTGCGCTCACAGGAGCGCCAGTGGATGGGGAAGAATTTATAGTTTATCCTCTTATTTTGCGATAGGATCTTACAAATGTTCCCAGTTAAACTAAAGAGTGTAGGCAGCAGCTTAAGAGCCAGGCGAGGTCTCTAGCAGCGAAATCCAGCTGAACGATGCTCCAAAATCTGCTCGGTGATCAGAGTTCAAACCGCAGGAAGGTGCGTGGAAGGATGGATAAAACACGTACGTTTCGGGGTCGAGAAGCTGTAACCTGGAGTCAGTTTGTGGATTCTCACTCTTTATCATCCTCAAAAAGAAAGACAGACCCTTGGGGTTCCCCCGAAGGCTGTATATTGTTTGGAGCAGCTGTGGGGCAGAGATGTGTTGTGCTTACAGGGCAGGGAAGGTGTCTTTTCCATTCAGGGAAAGGGTTCAGAAAACCATCCAACCTCCTCCAGCAAAGCCAGGCCACGTTCTGTCCTGGCAAGCAGTGGAGACCGCGCAGGATTTTATAGGGCCAGGCACATCAGGATGGGGAAGAGAGAGCAGCCCCTATTGTTCCCCGAGCCCCACTTTTTATCTTTGTTTCCATTTGAAACCAAAATCATAAAACTGCCTGCAGAGCGGTTGCCTTGCTGTTCCCATAAATGAGAATTCCAGCTTTTATGCTAATTCAGTTTCAGGTTTCTTTGAACCTGCAGTTTATGGGCCTCTGCTTAAAACTGCAATCTGTTCTGCATAAAAGAAGGGATTACAAAGTGTTTTAGTTTTGCGAATGCTGCAGAAAAATAAAAATAATAAAAAGAAAAAAGAAAAAAAAAAAGAAGAAAAAAAAGTTGCGCCGTCATTAATACACTCTGACAGAAGTTTTCTGCTTTGTCAAATAAAAAAATGTACATACTTCTGCTGCCAGCAGAACGCAGTGGTGTCCTACGGCCCCGGTTTGCTGCCAGCGCGTGCAGGTGCTGCCTGTGCCCCCCTCCCTTAGCACGAAGCCCCTGAGTACGAGGGCACTGCTCCCCGCGGGGCTGTGAGCGCACCCAGCCGCCCCACGCTGCTCTTTGCTGACAGCTGTTGCTGCCCTTTATGGCATAATTCTGTCGTGGCAGCGGCTGTTTGGGTCGCTCGCAAGCACAGGTCCTTTTCTTGAACCTCTTTAAAGCATTAGGCTCTAAGTACTTTCTGCTTGGGACACAGTGCTGTTGCTCGCTGTTCAAGCCATAAAACGCCGCTGATAGCTCCATAAATTCTTTTCTTGTGGAAAAGAACCTGTGTCTCCTGGCCAGTAATGTACCAAATTATGTGTGTTTTCAAAGCGTGCTGGAGGACTTTATAAGGCACCGTAATCACGCTCTGAGCTCAGACACCGTCGTGCTTTCTGGAAAGATTAGCAGCTTATTGGAAACATGAACGTTTCCAGTCCTTCACGGAGTACCAAAGCATTGGAACATCCAGATTTTGCAGTGCCAGGAAAAAAGCTGCGGAACCTTCCAGGTGAGGCGAGCCTTGCCATCAATAATTTAATCCAATATAATCTGCTGTAATTTCAATATTCATTTGCTCGCAGCGCCAACAGTGGGTAATTCTTGTTTGGAACCAGGGCACGGCTTGGAACCGAACGCCTGCTCCCCTGCCCGGCGGCTGGAGGTCATTTCCATAAAACGGTTGGATCTGAAAACCTCTTCCAGAGAGTGAAAGATCTCGGGTTCCCTTTTGATCCGAGTTCAATGCACTCCACTTGGCTGTTGTTGCGGCACAAACGAATGTCGACGCTGACAGAGACCACAGACAGATGAAAAAAATGTTCTGGCAGAGTCCCATGTAGATAAGAGACGGAAGATTTCAGAAACCTATCTGGGCACATCCCAAATACGGCAAAGTACTGCTGTCAGGAGAGAGGGAAGCTTCATCCAGCGGCCATTGAAAACATTAGGAGGTGGTGTTGCTGTTTTTTCTCCCTTTGATTTAATTTGGCTTTGGGTGAATTCCTAAACCTCTCATTCTGAATTCCAGAAGGCATTTTGTGCATGCATAATGTTCTAGCAGGAAAACAGAGGTCCTCCACTTATCTCTAAGACACGAATAATGAGCATAATGAGGCCCGCAGCCCTGCCAAGAGACCTTAACAGCCTTAGGGAGAGGAGGAGGTAAATGCATTTCAGTTCTGTGTGCGCTGAAATTTCAGGTGTGGCACGTAGTTAATGTTTGAAAAATCCAGTACAGACAAGCCTGTAGTTTAATCCAGGCTGGATTTGATAAATTAAAGTCTTGCAAGGAGTCTCGGCTGCAATTAGCCTGGTTCTCACCATGCCGGGATGGAGAAAGTCTTGACCAAAGTGCTTGGAGATGAGCTGCCACACCTCGGTGTTAGGCATTCAGCTCCCTGCCCTATGCAGCTCTGGGATCCCTGCAGTGTTGTGCTCACACCACCTTCCCAGCACTCGTTTTTTTCTTTCTGGTGGAGACCGAAAGCTTCACGCAAGCCACAGGCCGAGCTCCAGAGACAGCCGCCAGCTGCACTGCCTGCTCACTTGGACGTGGGAGCTGTGGGGTGTAGCAAGGAGAGGTGGAATTGCCTCTCTGCAGGCACCGTGCTGCTCTGTGCCCCTGTTAGGTGCAGGAGTGTGGGAGATGCAACAGGCCGAGTCCATGCGAGGGACCTTGCAGAAAGCCAGGGTCAGCCTGGCCAAGGTGGACGGCTCTGGAAAGCACCGCTGTTGCTGTAGGCAGCTCAGCTTGGCCGCGCTGAGGGTCGTTGGTGGTAGTCTTACCCACCTGATGGGGATGTGCTGAGAGCATTGTGGAACTGAGGGCATTTGTGGGTGCATTCATCTCCTCCCCTGCTGCTGTTCCCACCGGGCAGTTGCCCCATTTCAGGTCAGTGCGGCTGCAGCGCACAGTCCAAGCTTGGAAAGGCCAGAACGCAGCGCTGAGAAGGAGATGATGTTCTGAAATGGATCACGCAGTGGAGCTCTCAGCCACTACTGAGAACTAATGGCACACAGTCCTGTAGTTCCATGCTGGTGCAGGGTAGGAAGGCAGTGTGAGGTCCAAGCACCCCAGGGCCATCCCTGCTCACCCCTTTCCTGCTCCAGCCCTACTTCTGAGCCTCCAGCTCAGCTCCCAGCGCAGCCCAGTGGGGCACATCTCCATCAGCACCCCTCGCCCTGATTGCAGAGCGGCGCTGGAAGCTCAGTGCAGTCGCAGGGCCCATCCTGGAGAGCTGCCCTCGCTCCTTCCCACTGCCCCGGAGCCATCCCGCACCCGCTGCTGTGCCAGGAGCGCGGCCGCCTCTCCTCTCCCCACCATCATATCTTACGGGAGACACCGTTTGTCTCCGGCCCTGCGCTACATCCAATGACCATTTATGTAACAGCATGGCAGTGCGCTACTTTCCGCAGCGGCTGTCAGTGATGGCGTGCGGTGCTTAAGGAAAGCCTCCGGCGGTCCCGAAACGCACAGCGGTGCG
>VXAB01007887.1:0-123033 GCA_013399175.1 Odontophorus gujanensis
ACCCTGGGGTGAGCCCTGCCAAGGCCCTGTGGGATTACAGATGTGTTTGGTGAGTCCTGAGCCAGCAGCTGGGAGGCCCTGGAGTTCCCTATTTGCAGAGATGTGAAGGGGAACCTTGGAAGGATGCGCACTTGTTGTGGGTTCACCCTCTGTAAAGATGGCGGGGGGCGGGTAGGGGGGGTGGGAATTGAGGAGACTTCAGAAGGGACAGAGTTAGGGGATTTGTAATGGGATAAGGCAGCTTTCACCTCCCTGCTTTAGATATGAATCAGTAACAGAGGAGAGCCCAAACCCTCTGACAGTTTGTGGCTGCTGGGGGTGGAAGAGGCTCTTGTGCCCATGGGCAGCACTGGTGGTCCCCAGTGCTCCATGCCACAGCCCTGCACTGCTCCTGCTGGAGTAAAGGGACAGGGGCACACTCAGACTGGCAAGTAGGGGATGGAGGGCAGGTGTCTGCCTCAGTAAGCTCAGGCAGGAGGAAAAGGGGTTTTCCTCCAGCTCCCCCACTTTCTGCTGTGGAAGCGATGGCCAAATAGTGCCCATTTTGGGGTGATGGATTCACAGGGACAGGTGGCAAGGCCACATCTGGCCATGCCCTCTGCCTGCCGTGCCAGAGAACAGCAAGCGGAGCTCCTAGCACACATGCCCCAGAGACATCCTCACTAATTCCTCTGCACGGCTTTCTGTCTTAAGACATTTGCCTTTGATTAAAAACAGAAGAGCAGTCACGGTTTAAGTGGAGTTTAAGAGCAATATGCCGACACACAGGGCTCTCACATCTGGAGTGCCGCAGATTTAATCAAAGTGCCGGGAAGTGCCGCACGCAGACAGCTGTCACAGCAGCCTGGAGCCGATCTCCTAATTAATTCCTGGTCAAACACGGGGCAAACAAATGACCATCCAGGTGCTACACCTACAGCCACGGCTGGAGGTGTGATGGGCACGTGGTAAGCGAGTGGAGCCAGGGCTGCTCTGCCTCAGCGGTACCTAGTGCCTGCTCACTTGTTTCCATGGGAGCAGCGTCCTACAAAACATGAGTAACAGCAAAACCAGGCAGATCCAGGCTGGGTGCTCCCTCGTGGCTCATTAGAGCTAATTGAGTGGACTGTTGGAGCTGGGTCTGTGTGGGTGCTTGGGAGTCGTGGGCGCACGGCAGAGCTGGGAAGATCCGGCCGCGTGGAGCCCAAACTAGCTGATGGACTGTCCACTCCAATTAGCCCCACAAAGGAGCTATTCTTCCTCCGCACTATGCTTGTCCGATTACTTTATCTTATTATTTTTTGATCATTCCTCCAAAATGTGCTAATTAAACAGAAATCATCAAGTCAATTAGAGAAACACTCATTAAAGCAGAAAAGAAAAGAAAATATAAGCAGCAGAGAAACGGCTGCGAGGCTCCCAAGCACGCACAATAGCTGCCACATTCATTATATCAGCATCTCCCAGAAGAGCGGTATACATTGCCCCGCAATGGTCTGGGCCTCGGAAATGAAACTTTCCAAGCAGTGGAGTCAGATTTTTTGGTTTGCTTCTTGTATGGAAATAATAATTAAAAAAAAAAAAAAAAGAACATTTCACCACGTTCTCAGGCATCTTTTACATTTGAGAGAGAATGTTTTGGTCCCTTTAAGGTCTCGGTTTGAGGAGAATGAAGCCTGCTGGGAGTTTCATTGATCTTACTTAGTGAGATTTGAACGAAACCTTGACTCTTCACATCCTGCTGGTCTGGATGGCTCCCAGCCAGTTTCTCCATTCAGCTGGTCAGCCTTCATTTGAGTAAGGGCACAAAGTTTAAGACCAGCAGGATCTTTCAAAACTTCTCCACCGAAAGATCCAGCATTTGGTCCATCCATGGTTCTAGCACTTGCCATTTAGACATGGAGGCTCAGGGGATCAAGTAGGGTTGCCTACCCCAGTTACAAGCTGCAGATACAGCTTGGAAAACCTGGGTTGACTTGGAGTGATTAAGAAGTGCATGGAGCTGGCTGCAGGAGGTCCTGCCGAGAACTGTCCTCTCACTGGTGGCTTGAAGGTTGCTTTTTGCCCTTCTCCACCTCCTAGCCTCCTTTCTCCCCCAGGCACCTAAATCCATCCTACCACCAGCCACCCCTCTCTCCCTCCAAGTGCCGATCTAGGCATGGTGAAATCTAGTAAAACACATGAAATGGTAATCTGCTATCTCTAGCATCTCTGTTGAGGGTAGGGAAAGGCAGACCTCCCTTCATTCTGCCCTCAAATGGAGAAGAGCCCAGCTCGGATCTGGGTGAAGGTGTCACCCAGTCCTCCTTTGCATTTCCAAACCAGTTCAGCCATGCCTAATCGTAGGCGCTGTGCTACGAGACCTGACAGAGTTCCATCTCCTTTAATTAATCTCCAAGTTTGCTATCTGAGTGCGGTGCCATATGGTATTGATTTTTCGGCTCCGTATGACAGCACTTGCCATGAAAGCAGCTAACCTAATTAAAGACAGGGACACCGCGCACACGAGCAGCTACTCTCACTCTTCCCTTGGACGCTGCTTTCTGCAAACAGGTGCTGAAATGCAGCACTGGGCTGAGCTCAGGCCATCGCTGCCTCACATCCCAGTGCTCAAAGGCAAGTTCAAAGTTGGGAGGTAACACACAAGCAATGCCAACGCAACCCTGTCCCAAAGAAACCTGCTGGAGGACCCACAGGAATGAGAGAGAAATAACATCACATATAACCCCATGTGTGGTTCCTACTTCTCGTATGAGTAGAGACCTATGGGCTTCTTCAGCTCTTGGGTCAGTAGCCCCTGCTGTAAAACACGCACCAAGCAAAGCACAGCTATTGCTTTCTGTGTGGTTCAGTTTTCCTAGTACAAAGAACACAGAGCGAGAAGGACTTCCCATCTCTCCTACCAGCTTCTGCTCTTTGCTTTGATGTGATTTCTGCAACATAAGCAAGGTACCTCGATGCCAAAAGGGGCCATATTGGCCAAAGTGAACAGATTGAGTGCTGCTGACAATGAACAGTTACCTAATCAGCTCAAATAGGGACTTGCATGATGGATATTGTCGCACTCTGGGAAAAAGGAGGAGGAAAAGGATTAAGAGGAAGAAATAATCATCTCCCCTCTGGGGTCATTGTCTGCAAGTCTCCGAGCTTTTGCTGAATTCTGAAGGTTAAAACGAATTACGTTTTCTTCCAATTTGGAAATGGCAGCAAGTGCTCTTGCTTCCTTCTGCTCAGTGCCTCGAAAGTCGCTGGTATCATTGCAGGAGAGCTGCCTGCAATCAGTTCTCTTCAGTATCCCCTGCTCCCCCTCTTTGGCTGTTCCTGCAGGGTTCAGCCAGCTGAAGGTGAAGGAGCTGCAGTGGCTGGAGAAAGCCTAGGAGATGCCCTTTGCTCTGCGGGAGTGGCTCAAGGGGAAAGAAAAGCCAAGCTAATAACAATTTTCCACATGGGTAAATGCATTGATCTGGGACAAACAATACTTGGCTGTGCCTGTGTCCATGATGCAGAGGAGGAGGAGGGATCAAAGAGGCTCACAAAGCTGGAGGCAGAAGTTGGAGGCTGAGGTATCTCTCCTAGGGCAATTTCGCTGTGGAAAGTCCAAACTGCAGCAGATCTGGACCCCTCCTTTGCTTCAAGTGGTTTCTCCCACCTTCACTCTTCTGCAAACAGCTGGATGACAACACACAAACACTGCTATTGGGCCAGGAGCGATGGGATGCCCCCAGAGCATCACACATCCTATGGATTGGGCCTCATACATGTCTGAGAAGAGAGATCTAGGGGTGTATTATTAGTGTCTCCTCATCAAATGGACAAAGTGTTTTAGGAGAGCACAGATCAAGGCACGCATCCTGCCCAAAGAGCTTAACTTCTAAGCTTTAATCAGAAGAATTAGGGCTTTACTTTGGCTCTAATTTAATCAGAAAGAATAGCAGAGGTGGTCGTGCCATTTTGTGGGCAGAGTGCTATCTGCCTGGGGCATTCCTTCCTGCTCTACCTTCTCCCATTGGTACTCCTGGGTGGACAAGGTCTGATGGCTGGCAGCAAACAGCATCCTGGTGGCCATAGCTCAGCTCTGAGCACCCCAGGCAGGACAGCTGGGTGAGCTACTGGGCTGGCTTTGCCCTCCTGTTGGAGTCTTTGCTCTAGGTGGGCTCCCACAAGGCTGCCCAAGGTCTCTGCTCCTTGGAAACGTGCAGCGGATGAGATGGAAGCATGCCATACATCTGATGGGAGGCTCTGTCAGGTCTCCCACAGCTCTGCTTTTTCAGTATCCTGTTTTGGGCTGTTTCATTGCTGTCTCCCTGGTGGCCATCTCATTGCTGAGCTCCTGTATCTGTGCTGTACCATGGCTGAGCTGCGGGCTGGGCAGAGCAGGAACAGCAAGCATCAAAAAGGAGACTTCTTCCCTTCATTGCAGGGTTCCCTGTCCTGTCACAGGGGTTTTGGGTACCTTGTCAGGACAGGGGGATTGCAGCAGGACCCGTGTGCGGGGAAAGGATCGAAATGGTGGGGATCGAGCAAAATCTAATCAGGTCTTTGTAGGAAATAGAGGGTGAAAGAAAAGCCTCGGACGTATTTTTAAATAATACCAGAAAGCTGTAAGTATTTGGTCGACCTGCTTGTTCTTACTGCCTGGGATCAGCCTGATTATTCAGGGATTCATTTTTATTTCTGAGTTTTATTTTTTTCTCATTTAACAGCTGCACATTAATAAAAACTCCATTTATTGGAGGATTTGGCTGGGATTGCTATAATAAAATAGAAGGATTTGTGCTGGGCACTAAAAGAACTCTCAGCAAAAAGTAGTGTTTTTCCAGTGATTAGGAGCGCCAGAACATATTGTTTTGTCGTGTAGCCCCGTCACTGCTGGGGACGGTGACAGATGTCTTGTGTTAATGTTGAATGATTAAATGCCATTTCTGAAGCCACTCCCTAGCTGCGGAGCACGGTGCTGCTTCACCCACACAATCTGCCTTCAATCTGTTCCCTTCGCCGAGAGCATCCCGCCTTTGTGCTCCTCTGGGAATCCCAACCCCAACCCAAGGCATCCCTCACACTTTGGTGGGATCAGTCCATGGCTCTCCTACATCCAGCTCCATCCACATGCCCACAAGCCACTTGGCAATTCCTAGTATTCCCAAATACTGGGGTTCAGTCCCTTATCTCACTGAACCTCAATAGTCTGCCGGCCGTGGCCTGCTCTGCCCTAACCCTACTAGTGACAGGTCAAGAGGTAATGGATTTAAGCTGTGCCAAGGGAGGTTCAGGTTGGATGTCAGGAGGAATAGCTTCTCAGAAAGAGTGGTAATACACTGGTACAGGCTGCCCAGGGAGGTGGTGGGGTCACCATCCTGGAGGGATTCAAGAAATGGGGAGATGTGGCATTGAGGGACACGGTTAGTGGGGATGGTGGGGATGGGCTGGTGGTTGGGCATGATGATCTTAGAGACCTTTCCAACCTTAATGATTCTGTGATTCTGTGGTTCTATGATACTAAACCTGGTGGGTGACCCACTGTGGAGAAAAGCCAAGAGGAGAACATGGGGCAGGTTGGCAGCAAGCAGGAAATGCTGGCTTACTGCTGCCCGCCCAAAATTTCATGAGCAGCGATGCTCCTATTCTCAAAGCCACCTCCAGCAAAAACACTGAGATCAGAACATCTGTGTCCTCTACAAGAACGCCGTCTTTACAAAACTGTGATCTGTAAGGCATCTGTTGCAATGACCTACTCTGGTGGGAAGTGGCGCATGCAGCACTTCGGACCCCTGCACACGCGACATCTAAGGACAAATCTCGTTGTTTCTCCAAATAGAGCTGGTGTGGTGGGGGCAGCGGGGAGCAGGCTGGTGAGGATCTGGCAGCACACGTGCATTTGCACATGCCATTGCTGATCAGCCAAGCATGGCAGTGAGCATGCGGCAGAGGTGCAGAGGGATGTTAAGGAGGTGGGGGCAAACCACACCCATCCATATCACCCACTAAGAGGACCTGTTTCCTCACCGGGCTGGCTCCACGCACTCCATGGATTTGCAGGCACAGTCCCACCATGCCCCAGACACCGCTCAAGATGTCTGCAGGTGCTGCAGAGACACCAAGCAGTAAGGGGACAAATGGTGGAATTTCCACCTCCCCTCCTTAAAGTCAGCACGAAACCTGCCCTCACCCCATTAATCCATTGGCCGACAGGTCAAGTAAAAGCAGGTTGCCTGCTCGCTTTCACTTCTCCCCCAACTTAATCCGAGCGCTAAATTACAAGTTGATAATGGGTTCCCATTAATTATTGATTTTTCAGATAATACTTGTTAAAGTAGAATTAACGCTATTGTTTCTGAACAAATACTGCCCAAATACTGTGTTTAGCGGTCTTGTAATCAGCTTTACCCACTTCTCCTCTAATCTGATTGAAACAGATTTCCTACCAAATCTTTTTTATCATTTTGTTGATATTAAAAGGTCACATATTTGTGCCTGCCCAAAAGTTTAATTTAAGTTGCTGCAATTGATTATCATTACGTGTTTGAGCACGATTGGCAGCGTTGATGGAGGAAACTTTGATTTAGAGAGGAAATGAAGAAGAGAGAAAACCAAAGATGTCCACTCTCCATAGCGTTCAGAAGTGATGTTAGGCATTGCACATTTTAGCTTATTTTCCCAAGCCCTATATTATGATTCTGTTCATCATAATGCCTTTTGACCCGCTGCATTTACTCCATCATAATTATCCTTTAATACTCTTATAAATGAACTTTTAGCTTATCTTCTGTTAATTCTCAGAACAAGCAAAGCACTAACGTAACAAACAAAGCCATCTAAATAAAGTGTTTAACCCTTCCTGTGGCTTTCCCTGATTCTTTGAAGGCAGGTCATGTAGCTGGGGCTTAATTATGCCTCTTCTCAGATGGTGCAGAGCCTGTGATGGAATTTCATCCCTTCTTCAAGTCAAGATACACTGAACAATTCAATGTCAAGGAAAACCAAAGAATGAAAACCAAAGCAGAACAACTTGACAAGAGCATGGTGGATCAGCCTGGGATTTCTGCAGTATTGTGTGGCCACCAAACCTGGATGGCACGCTGCGCTCCAGGTGAGCTGATTAGTGAGGGAACAGGCCTGTCCTGTACACCCACATCTCAGAGCTGAGGCCTTCCTCCTTACACAGTTCATACGTGTCACAGTTCTAAGCATATAAACATGAATATTCCAGCAATGCAATATCTCAGGAGCACAAACACCGGGGTTTGCAGCTGTAGATGGGTGCAGATGCTGCAGACCGCACCAAGGCACCATCTGCCAGCTGAGTCCTCCTTGCCCTTCCTAACCAGGAGGGACAGGAGCCTCTGATAGTCCTTGTGCCTTGGACGCCTGCCACCAACCCTGCGTGTTGGACTCTCACTAACTCTTCTGCAGATGGCAGAGCTACAGCCTGTCTCTGCCGTGACCTCGTTTCCCTGATCCACCTTGTGACTAAGTGTGAGGGAGCTGGCACTGGTCGTGCCTGGGGACAGATACCCAGTGACCCAGAGAGCCCTGCTGCCCACGGATCGCTCTACAGCACAGACGGGCACAAGATCAGCAATCACAACTCCTCTCACTGTGGTCACTCCAGTCTCCTTGCTGCAGTTACTTGTGACAGACAAAGTCAGAGGATCTCTTTCCTGCAGAGTTTGCTAGATCTGGAGATATGAGGGGCAGAAGGATGCATTATTTTCCCTGAAGAAGCTGAGACACAGGAGTTAAAGACCAGTTCTAACACAGGCTTTAGGCTTGGTTTCATACTTTAGGTGTCTAAATGCAGCCCTTCAAACCTTAAAAAACTACTGACTCTGGGTGCACTGGAGGAGCTGGGTGCTGGAGCTCAGGGAGCATTTGGACAACACCCTCAGCCATAGGGTTTGGGTGGTGCTGTTTGGAGCCAGGAGTTCAACATAACAATCCTTGTGAGCCCTTTCCAACTTGAGATATTCTATGATTGCCCCTTGACGCTGGGCTGCATGATGACGACCATGCCCATGGCCAGTCCTGCTGGCTACATTTTCCCTAGACACACAGCAGTAAGGTCCCACTGGCAGAGCAAGGAACAGATGCTTTCATGCTGTGGGCTGGCAACCACCACCCAGAGGTCTGCATCCAGCAGGGGCTCAACTACTTCAAGATTTTCTTATCCACACATTCCCCACATCTGCTTGTTCCAAAGGAGAATTACTTCCATTTTTCATCAGTTCATCAGAGTGTATCTCACCTGGAGAAAAGAGGCGAGGACAACTTCTTCGAGACGATTCTTAAGACTCTCTTTTATCAACTGGGTAAACTCTGCAGCTTATCAGAGAACATCAACCAGATTTTCATGGAAATTTGGTGATATTCCATGAAAAGATATTAGTGTGCATAATGAGAAAATACCTAATTCTCCCAAAGAAGGTTTTATGCACGTAAGTGCATTGACAATAACCTGGAAGGGTTAGATTAGAGCTAGAAATGTCACACAGACCTCTAAAGGAGATTAACTTAGGAGTTTTGTCATTAAAGGTGCATTGTTCAAGGGTGTAACTCTGCTGTAGTGAGAGGTACTAAATAGTACTAAATCAGGTGAGCAGCCCTGACTGGCATTTTGAGACAATTTGCTCCTGTTGGTGCATGTTCCAATAAAAAAGTTCTCAGTAAACAGCAAATGAAACAGCCTGCCTCTTTGGTTCCCAGCCCATCTTATTTTCTCTCTAATATTATCTGTCCTCACAAAATCCTTTTATAGTCTTTCCCCTGGTTATGACAGCAAGATGATGATTCCTTCCTAGTCACAGGGGCTGGATCCTCCGCTGCCGTGCGCTGACCCAGCTTTGCCAGCTAATGGGACTACGCTGACCTACATCGGCTGCGAACGTGGTTGCTCCCTGGGTTCAACATGGAACAGACTCACAAAGATTATCACTGAGCTTTAAGACTATCATGTTTTTATTGTAAAGAAATCACCCTAAAAGCATTTTTTCCTATTCGGTTTTTAAGAATCCAATTCTCTGTTGTAGCTTAAGGACAAACAATTTCCTGATTACCACCAGCAAAGCCACAGCCAACTTGAGAAATTTGTGTTTATTTCCTGACAACATAATCCATATTCCACAGAATTTGCCATGTGAAATATACTGTGTAATACCAAAGTGTTAATGGCACAGAGTAAAACCACAAGCTGGTTTGAAATGCAGAGATTTTGAAGGAAAAGATATGAAATCACATAATGCAGCTCCATAATCGTTTGACAATAAATGATCCTTCTATCCGATTATCATTTTGGTTGCGTGCCTTTAATAAATTGCAGCAGTTATATGTTCCACAAAGCATTTGGACCACAGCTGTGGCCAAAGAATGGTGAGTTACCCCAAGAAATCTGTGGCTTGGTTCTTCATTACCCCATGCACAACCTGAACTCCTCACACTTTAGAACTGTCAATGGGACGAGACATAGGATCCTATCCTTAATTGCTTGAAACTGCAGTAGCTCCACAAAAATCATTGCACAAGAAATCACAGCATTGCAGATGGGGAATGGAGAGGCCTGATCTAGGAATGTAAAGATAGCACTGGAAAAGGCCAATGCAAATTGAGTCAAGGAAATTAAGAAGCAAGTATTTACATTTACTAGCAGCAAACATATCTCCTGCTTGTTAGCTTTCCTACAGCACAGTGATTTTTTAGTTCCTATTTTTGTATGTGTATATATATATATAAATATCTATATAAACACTTTTTACTTGCATTCTCTCTCTGAAGCGAGACGATTCTGGATAAAAGAAAGGATATATTTTTCCTTATGTACTCTCTAATGTTACCAAGAGCCAAAATAATACGCTGTTCTTAACTGTACCAACTATGAACTTGGTTGTTGACACATGGTGTCATGTGTATGTGGCGTGCAGTATGACAATTCATCCTGCAGAGAAGATATGATCAGAAACGAGGATACAAACATACGAGGCAGAGACGATGCTGGTGTTCAGAGAATGAATGTGCTAGGTTCAAAGCTGCATAACCAAACCTTAATGATTCTATGACAGGACTCCAGCAAATTCAGGCCAAAATGAACCTGACATCATTGAATCTATCAAGACATATTCTGCCTGCACTTAAATGGTTGAGGTTGGTAACACAGGCACTTTTTGGCCACTGAAATCCCAACACGGGATTTCTTCACAAATGAAGGAGCAGTTCAGCTGCAGGAGTGGGGTCACATCTCAAAGCTGGTGCACATGCACCAGCAATGACAGCACAAGCCGACAACTCTGATGTCTTTTTCTTGCTGAGAAAAAATGAAAAAGCCATTAAACTGACAGAAAAACTTTGCACATGTCACCATCACACTGGCATCAGCCCAAAGGCTCAGAAATACCCAAGCGATGCCCCTGGGCACAGCATTTTCCACCCAGGGATCTCATCCTTTCCTCGCTGCGGAAGAGGCAAGCACCGTATGTGTGCGGAGTGAAAGGCGTTCCGCCAAATTGCCTTATTTATTCATGGGTCTTGCTTACTAATCATGATAATAATAACAAATCCTGTGGGAGCAACCTCACCGATTCATGCACGGATGTGCAAGCGGGCAATTTGCAAACTAATTGCCCCCACACAATATGCGGCGTAGACAGGTTGTCCGAGCGCCGGCTCCGCGTGCTTTCTGTGCGCGGCGGCTGCCCGACAAGAGGCGGTTGAAATGCTTTTTGGGCAGACAATGGGCTTGCTCAAGTGTGCAACTATTTCATAGGGAAGCTATCCCGCCCACCCCGGGTGGTGAAGGTTTGTTCTGCCTGTGTCCAGCTGCTGTGTCCTGTCAGGAAAATGCGGGGCCATGTGTGCGACGCAACAGTTTTGCCTTATTGCCTCTCCTGGGTTGGGAGGACGCAGAGAATATCAGCAGCATATGGGCCTCAGGGGACTGCGGTCATTTAACAAACATTATTTGCTCCATAACAAACCAACAATATTTTGGTACTTAGATCAAGCGAGTAGTTAAATGAAATTCCCTGGAGGGTGAGGGCTGGCACGTATGCTAATTGCCTTGCCTTGTGGGTTTTTCTATGCGGCTCCCCAAGAAACAGATTGGCCCATTTTTCAGGCAACTGACTGTTAATTGGAGTAATGAATAGCAGGCTGGAGGGGCCGGCCACTTCACTTGGTAAATTCAAACCCTTGCTATTCATCAGGATGAGACTGAGGTGAAGTGATTTCTAGAGGAGATGAGCAGCCAGACTGATGGCAGGTCAACCTCAATGTTTTCCCTTGCGCCATCAACCTGCCATCCATCCTCTGCCCCTCTGGGGTGATGTGTCCTTCCAACAGCTGAAGTTGCAGTTACCTTTGCTGAGAGACCTCCACTAACCTAATCCTCAGGCTTTTTTGGTCCAGGCAAACTGTACAGCTTCTGGGAAAGCACTGGGTCTTGCTGCACTTCCAAGTAGCTCTGATGGGTTGCAAAAAAGGTTCCAGAGGGCAGGAGAGGCTGCCGGACGTGGTTCTACATCTTCCCCTTCATCTTCCCAGCTCCTGCATCCACTGATGGCCCACACAGCCACTTCTGACACATCCACCAGCAGTGGTTTCATAGAATCATGGAATGACTCAAGCTAGAAGAGACCTTAAAGATCATCAGTCGGACGCCTTGCAAGGGGACAGAGCAGGGGTCAGCTCCACTGAAAAGGCCATGGGGGCCAACCTGGCCAGGAATCAGCAGGATGCCCTTGCAGAGCAGAAAACCAACAGTGTCCTGGGCTGTGTTAGACAAAAGGGAGCCAGCAGGATCAGGTGGTAATCCTACCCCTCCATTCAGTACTTGTTCAACCTGGAGAAGCAAAGGCAAAGAGATCTTACTGCTACCTAAAGTGAAGAAAATAGAACTGTGCTCTTTTCAAAGATCTTCAGTGAAAGCATAAGTGATGCATGCAAGCAAAAACATGGGGAATTTCTATCAGATATCAGGAAACTGTAGGTGGTCCAGTCCTGGGACAGGGTCTGCAGAGTCTCTTGGAGATGTTCAATGGCCATCTGGACAAGGCCTTGGACAACCTGACCAAACTTCAGATTCAGACCTTGTTTGAGCAGAATAACCTCAAGAGGTCAGTAAATTATACTAGCATTCAAAAATCATGCACAAAATGGTTTATAAAATCAAAGCATTTTTGCCAAAACCTTTCTCCACCTTTTCATACATCATGCCGTAATCGCTTTTGGAATCTTTACAGAAGTGGCTGGAATTGCTTTTCTGCAGGTGAAATTGACCCATAAGGTCAGAAATGACTCTTCCCTCACTCTAAATACTCAAAACTGACTCCAAGGCACAGGCTGTCTATTCAGTTAGAAGAACCTGTATCACTAGATGTCCCATTGAGCTACTGATTGATATTTTTGAACATAAGCTCTGTTCACATACTCACTGGCAGGTCATATACGTTAAACTGTCTGTAAATCCACCCTTAACATGAGGCACGGGGAACAGTTCCTGAAAACACGAACTGTTCAAAACAGGAGCAGTTTGTTTTCATTTTTCTTCTCCATCCCGCTCAATTTTTCCACAAAACAAGCATATAGAAGGAGTGATATGCAGCACAGTGCTATGTGACAGCACACAGATGGATGCATTTCTAATGAATCTGAAGAAGTTCAAAATGCACTGATAACAGATATGAAAAAAATCTGGGGAATTTTCCTTAATTAGATTACACTCTGCACACCCTGTCTGAATGAATGAGGACACAGCAACAGCAACTGCCTGACAGCACTGTTAATACAACCAGTAGGGTTTGTAGTAGCGGACATCTGCTTAAAAGCTGTGATCCAAATCTGCCCCTAGAGGCCAATCAGATGGGTTTTCGACATTGTTCTAAAACATTCAAAGCAAAATTCAGACTTGCTGGGAGCAGGTGCAATTCTATTAAACTCAAAGGTACTAGTTACTGCTCACTAAATTACAACCGTAAGCCCAATTTTAAACAATTCCTGTCAGTCTACAAGTGGGGAGGAAGTGCAAGTTGAAATAATCCTATTCATCACCAAATACTCAAAGATCATCAGTGTGCTGTGAAGCTGCTGGCCAGCCTTGGGTCCTAATAGAGGGACTGAAGTGGAAAGCACGTTTTGCTCCTACTCCCTGATCTCCAAGTCAAGAACTTTAATATTTTGCTGCATCTCTTCCCTCATGCTTGTTGTCTCGCATTCAGACATACATGTAGATCTAGCTCCTCATCTAGAAGAGCAGTAAAAATAATGTCATGGTGGTTTGTTGTTTTTTTCCTTTGAGAACAGAAGCATTTCCAGATTTATTGCAATAAATAATCCAAGCACAGGTCAGATATGGAAGGGGGCCAGAGGGGGGAAGTCTGGACACGATCCTCCCACACGTCACTGCAGACAACAGGCACACACCTCTGCAGAAATAAATAACTGCTAAGCCATTCCCATTCGTGTTTCTAATTAGTGCAACCTATTTAACAAATAGACACACAATATAGGTCAATTATATAGGTCACGTTAAATTTGTGAAGAACTTCAGCCTGTAGGACACCAAAAAGACCACGCTGAGGCAGCATTTTCAAAGTTACGGCTCATTCCTGTGCACAGCTCACAGAGTAGCAGCGAGAGACAACAGGGAGGGCTGACTGTTTTCTGGTAGCACAGCCGGAGCCATCGCTGAAAATATCGGCGATGTCTTTTGGGAGACACCCTCTGTAATATGCAGAACAGTGGAGCCCATTCAGCATTTATTGTGGATGAATCCAGTTCAGAACCACTAATATCATCTATCATACCGTACTGCATCCAGCCTGAAGACTGCAAATTTAGCCCAAATCTCAAGTGCTTTGGAGTTGGAGTTTATTGCCAGATGATATCCTAGTTCAGAAGAAAAAAAGCTGGGAACATGAAACACATACTTCTTCAGTCACAAAAATCATTTGAGCATCATTGGAGAAACAGAGCCAGAAAGGCAAGGCAGTCAGTGAAGGAATAACATGTTATTATGCCAAAGGCATGTTTTAATCCCAGTCTTCTAAGAATAGGAGGCTTAGGTGATTGTTTTCCCACCTGCTGCCCCTCCAAAACTTTTGAATCTGTTAATAGTTTCTGCCACACACAACAGAAACATAAATCTGAGAGCGATTTAACTTTTATGAGTCCATCAAAAACTGGTGGGTACCCAGAGGAGACAGAGAAGTATCTTATTTATGCTTTCTCTGTGGGAAACGGACAGTCTACATTTGTCTGGCGTCTGATGGCATAGCTGGGATGGGTACAGCTTTGGAGAAGCCACTTCTATGCCACGTCTCGCCTTGCTGGAAATGTCAGGGAGGAATGAGGGGAAACCTAGCGGATAGCATCAGGGTTAGCAGCATGTGCCACTTAAGCACATCTCTTTCACGACCTTACTCTAACTGGGAGCCAACAGGAGCTTTTGCTTGACCAGAAGAGATTCTCATCAAGTCCATGGTTACTTTCCGTGTAAGAATTCTTCCCCCTTACACACAGGGGAACCTCCAGCACTCGTTCCTACACAGTTCCCACTTCCAGGCAACCCCAGCCCCAGACCTCCCCTCGCAGCCCCGCGCCTCGCGGGCACGCTGCAGGGCCGGCCGATGAGCGGCTCGCCCGCGCCTGCGCAGTGCCAGCGGTGTCGCCATGGCGGAGCCGGCGGCGGCGTGAGTGCGGGCGGCGGTGCCGGGCGGGCGGGCGCGGGCGGAGGGACCGGGCCGGGCCGGGCGGGCGGAGGCCCACGAGGCTGCACGGCTTAAGCGGGCGTCGGGCAGCGACGAGCCCCACATCTCCTCATGCTCCCCCGATCAACCCAGGGAGGAGCCGATCGCTGCGCTGGGCGGCAAGGTGCGAGCGGGGCCGTGCTCGAGGCCGTCCTTGCTCCGATCCCCGTTCTCATCGCGCACATGTCCGTGTCCGGAACGGATCCGGCTCCTCCCGCTTTGCTTTCGGCTGTCTCGGCACCGCAGCTGTAGCCGTGGCCTCTGTCAGACCGGGAGGGCTGAATATGTGCAGTCATTGCCGCTCCTGGCCGGGGGCTGCGGGTGCCCTCCGTGGCAGCCCGCTGCTCGCTGTGTTCGTGCCTTCAGTATCACCTCCTTCCACTTCGAGGACGTTTTGTCCTGTCCGTTTTTGACAGTATGCCACAATCACCCTATTATCCCCTAATTTCCCATCCCCGGCAGATTGCCTCTGTCAAAGCCTCCTTGAAGTCAGCTTCATCGACTAGATTCTGTCCTCTTTCGTTACGCTGTCAACTGAAGGAAGGATGTGTAATTTTCTCCCCATAAATCACTGCTGATTGCTTTTTAATCGTCAGGGTGTCTGCGTGGGCACCTGTGCATTGGTTGTGTTGTGCTTTCCTGCAGTTTCTTTCCTGCTGTTGGGAACCAGCCAAACTCCCCACATCTTTCTTCACGCCTTTTAAATGCTGTTTTTACATTCACAGAGTCACGGAATCATTAGGGTTGGAAAAGTGCACTAAGATCACCGTGTCCATCGAGCAGTCCATCACCACTGGAAGGGACCTGTCCTTGTTCAGTCTCCTGGGCCCTCCTTTGTCATCCAGGAACAAACAAAGATAACTGCAAATGATTCAGATCGCCCAGAGAGGTTGTGGGAGGGATATCCTTAGATATTCAGGATCCAGTGGCATAAAGGCCTCAGAGACCTGTTGTGTCCCCATGGCTGCCTGTGCTTTGAACAGGAGCTTGGACAAGAGACCTCAGGGTTCCTTCTCACTTCAGTTGTGGTGTAAAGCCATATTCTATAAAGAATCATAGAATTGTTTGGGTTGGAAGGGACCTTTAAGCTCATCTAGTTCCAACCCCCCTGCTATGGGCAAGGAATCCAGTTGCTCTGGATTCTCCTTTCTCAGTTCTTTCATAGGCCTCAGTAGGAGTGGGAAATATATATATACATATATATTTATGCTATTTCATGTCTTAAAATTTGCTGTAGATCTCAGTGACATGGTGAAGGAGAATAGAAACGCATCTTCCAAACCAGTGGGAAAGCAGTGTGCGGTGTTCCAGGAATCCACCTGCCATGAAGGTGTTCCATGTCTGGGGCAGGCAATGTGAGAGAGAGGGATTTGCTGCTAGGACCAGTTTTACAAGCAGTTCATAGCATAATCCCAGCTTTATCAATGCAGGACACTGCATGACCCTGATAGAGGTGTCATTTTACGTATCTAACTGCAATTTTCCCTGGATTTGTCAAGATGGATTTGATCTCTGAAGTGAGCAGCCGATACCTTAGTCTCACTCTAGATGCTGAAGAAGCTGAAGGCATAAATCCTTTTACACGCAAGCAGTAGTCTGTCACTGTGTGTAAGGCTTTTTTCCAGACTCTGTTGCAGTGGCCAGTTGCTTTATTTGACAGTCCAACTATCATAAAATGATACCAGGGATAAAACACCTCCCCTATGAACATACATATCACTAACAGTTAACATGCTCAATTCGAGTTTACTCCCATAAGTCTCTCATCAGATAATCATCATGCTCTTAGCTCTTTCCTTTTAGAATACTTTCTTCTGTCTTAGAAAGTAAAACACATCTTTCTGTTCTGTTGGATGTAGGAGTGATGGGGAGGCCAGATATTCTGTGTGAAACAGAAGAAATAAAGCATTTGGCAACAAAAGGAAACAAAACATCCGCTAAATGGAAGCCATGAAGATATCAAAGCGGTTCTTTGCGTTTGGGATTTTGGCATGCATAGTGTTTTATGTCGCATATATGAAATGGCACTTGGATTCCAAACCGCTTGTGGGAGCAACAGAAGGTGTTGCTGAAAGCACTGGAGACAAACTGAACCGTCAGGCGCTGACTGCAGATCTCTCGGTCTTTTATGGCATCATGTTTGATGCAGGAAGCACAGGAACTCGCATCCATATTTTTAAATTTACACAGCAGCCAAAAGGTACGGCGTGTGCGTGGTGCAGTATACAAATCCTTCCAGAAGTTGTGCTGCAGCTTATTGATGGTTCTTTTCTAGGGAGTTCTTAAAACATGCTTCAGCTCTCTCTAGAGCCACCAGGAGGGACTCGTGCTGCCTTGCTTGAGGGTTCATATAATTGTCTATCCTGAAGGTTTCCAAAATGCTTAGTTCTGGCTCTCTGCTGTCATTGAAAATGGTGGTAAAACTTCCACTGACTTTTGGTAGAGTCAAGTTTAGCCAGGGCAAAGCATGCTGAAACGTGTGGCCCTTGTTACTAGTGTAGTTTGGAAGGCCACACATAACAGGGGTAAAGGGTTAAAGAGAACTTGCACCCATCTAGTGATGTGTCTGATGTGTGCAAAAAAATTGGTGCACACCAGCACAGTCACATTTAACAAATGCTTTTGTACACAGTTAATTCCACAGCAGGGGCTGTGTATAACAGGTTTGGTGGCCTCTGATAATTCAGTTGCAGCTTCAGTTGACTCTCATTAGCGCCTAATGATATAATTTGCACAATGGTTTTCTTTTTGTGTATTCAAAATGATGTGTACCCGTACTTATTTTGGAATACTGCTTTTGAACAGAGACTCCCAGGTTAACCCATGAGACGTTTAAAGCTCTGAAGCCAGGTCTGTCTGCATACGCTGATGATGTCGAAAAGGTATTTTGTTTCTGTTAGAGTTCGTGTGCCCCAGCACCTCCTGTTCTTGATATGCCCTGCAAATAACCTCTGCACAACTCAGTTCGGTCTCCAAATGATGCAAACCCACGGTAAAAATTGGTCAGCTGTCAGAGGATCGAGGAACCAAACACATCTAGTTCTGCTTGCTAATGTCAATTAAGAGCGGATGCTTTTCTTATCTCTGCCTTAAGATTTTCTGTGTGCTTAAGAATATGAGAAAAGAGCCAGGTTGCATTGGAGCTGAGCCATCTCCAAAAGGGACCAGGAGTGGATTATCAGGAGAAGAGTCAAAAAAACCCAACAGGCCAAGTATGAAGTCACTGTCTCCCTCACCTTCAGGCTTGCAGGGATATGGAGACTTGCTGAGCCAGACACACACCCAGCTCATGGTGTTTTACTGGCTCCAAAGGGTTTTTTTGCCCAAGGATTTGTCACAAAGACCTTTTGTAGCCAAACCGCTTTGGTACTGTTTGGCAATGGCACTGTTAGAGAGTGATTCCTTTTGTTTGTTTTTCACCTGCTGCTGGATAAACCCAGTTATACACCCCAGTTCTTAACACTATGAATCACCTGCCTTCTGCCCCCTTGCAATCAATACTTCTCCCTGTTCCACATTTAGATAACTCTGATCACCCTTTTGCCCTTCCAAGAAGGGCAAATCTTAAGAGTTTCTAAGATGCTTTTTTTGGGTTCTTTCTCTGCTCACAGAGTGGACAAGGAATAAGAGAGCTCCTGGAGGTGGCAAAGAAGGAAGTTCCTATGGAACTGTGGAAGTTTACTCCTCTGGTCCTGAAAGCAACAGCTGGCCTGCGGTTGCTGCCAGGAGAAAAGGCTCAGAAGTTGCTGGATAAGGTACTGTTTCTTGTCTTACAGTTTGCTTTCCAGAAACGTTATGACAAAATTTGTTCCTATCTGTGTGTAGTACATACTCCTTTATACTTCTTATGTACACAAAGTTATTATTGTCATTTTACCCTGAAACATTGCACAACCACCTGATCTCAGATGGGTTCACACTGGGAAACTGCGTGAGTACAGACACAGAGGAATAATGACAGCTCCAAGTAAGCCTGAAAACAACATAACTAGCCTAACGAGATACTTCTGACCGTCATCAGAGACTTGCTGGTGCATGGGTTTGTTGGTGGTTTTCACCAGAATCCTGTTTTGGGAAAAACTCTCTGCTATTTGATTTATCGTGTTATTAGCCTGCTGCTGCAAGGTTCCTCTGCTCTATATTGATTAGAAATAATGTGAGTTGCATTTACAGGCATGTAAAATATTTGACATTAAAAAATATAAAAAATATATATATACATATATATTATATATATGTATAACGTCCTAGGCGTTACAGCTGCTGGAAAAGTTACTGACTGTACCCTAAATGTACTCTTTTTCTAAGCAGTGATTGGAAGGAAGAAGTGAGTTGTGGTTGAAACCAATGTCTAAATTGTTCTCTGCTGCCTACAAGCCTGTTTGTTTTTCCATACTGAATTTCAGCTGGAACTACTACAGCTGTTGCTTTAGGAGACCCTGGAAACCTAGGGCTTTACTGCCTCATATACGGTGCAGTGCAGACCTCTAACAGCCAACATACTTATGTTCAAAAAATGCCATCCCCTGGGCATTTCTGAAACCCAGAGTGTCCATCTCATTTCTCTCCTTTAGATATTTGGTACCCCATACGTTGCCCACTGCAGCAAAGTAAAGTGCTATCAGCATGCCCTCTCCATGTTATCAGCATTTCTGAGCAGTCTTCATGCTTGAACACCCACCTATCTATTTTGTCTCTTCACCAAACTGCCTAATAAATCTCTGACTTTCTATAGCTGAGCACAGCCTGATTTATAGGGTTCTTGTACTTAAAGGATCTGGCCCAAGAAAAGGAACAGTTGTGTAAAACCAGAGTTTTAAAAAAATACCCTTCCTTTCCAATTGAAAGAAAAAGATTTCTCTGAGTGTAGCTTTTATTTGAACTACAGGTGAAGGAGATTTTTCAGGCTTCCCCCTTCTTCGTGAGGGACAACTGTGTGTCGATAATGAATGGAACTGATGAAGGTAGGTTTACTTCTGAGGAACTTTTCTGCAGTTCTTGAGATTCCTACTGCACTGTGGCAGGACCTCACTGATTGTAGTGGGAACCCGTAAGTAGCAGGTTTGATACAGTTTTTATACTGCCTCAGTCTGTGCCTGCCAAAGACATTTAGTGTTCTGTTTTCCAAAGTGAAGTCCTGAATGCTGTCCTGATCTTCAATGGTTTGAATGGCAGGCAGTTCCCATGGGATCACCAGGAAGCCATTGGGCAGTCAGCACTTCAGGAAGGTTTTCTGTATACCTGCTTACTGAGATGGTCTTCAACAACTGCTTTTGCACACCCTGCTTGGGATAATGCTCATCTGAGCTTGCTGGAAGTATTTGATTAGAACTAATCTAATAAATGTGATTGTGAATTGAACCTGAAAAAAAAGTAATATAGAGAAAATAACAAAATACACTGATGTTTATCAAAAAAGAGCTGACCACAGAACCTAGCATCAGTCTTCACTTGAAGTGATTCAGAGAATAATTTCTAAATTCTGGGTAACTTAGTGTTGAAGTGTTTTTAATCTGCTTGGAAACAAAATTTGGAAGCAGCTGCTAATTTGGACTGTTTATGAGTTTCTTTTTGACTGCTTAATGGAAGAAAGACACTGTAATTGTCTTCATTTTACGTTTATCATTCTGACAGTTGGTTGAGCCAAGGGTTGAACAAGAACTTGTTCTCCAGTGGGCTTTAGTTTTAACCAAATGGATAAATATTTTAATTTATTAATGTAAAGGCTATTAATTCCCCTAATTTATAGAGAAAAAGATTTACAAAACTATAGAAGGACAGAAACGATGTGGTTTGCAAACGTGCTTTGACGAAAACAGGAAAAATTAAAACATTGAAAAGACAAAAATTCTTGACATTCGAAAGGAAAATCAAATGCCTCACATCAAACAAAAGCCTGCCAGTGGGTATTTTCCTAGAAAATGAACAATGTGGATGTGGGTAACTTCCTTATTACATAGCTGTAGACTGCAGCTGCTGTAACAGAGCCTCTGGGACTTCACACTGAAGGTTTTAACCGGTGAGGTAACAGGTTCTCCAGACATTTCATATACAGGGCTTCTTTTCCTAGCACCATGAAAGCTCTGGTCTAGAAGGTCATTCTGTTTGTTCTAGGCATCTAATTTTGGCTTTTGACAGACACTGACAGTTGTGGAAGCAATGGCTTTGGGGTGAGCTGGGTCAGGGTAGCTCAGCAGAGCCAATTCTGTTTGCTCCTCTTGGAGGCCCTTCCTGCTTAGCTCTCAGATAGGTATCTTTTGGAGACTTTGTATTAAAAGTCATTCATTTTGTGAATGAGGGACAAAGGAGCTTGTGACTGGTGGTCTCTGGTGTCTCTTTTTGTGGTTAGCTCCAGTTTGCTATTGTTTTGTTTCGATGGTGCAATGAAAGTGTGAGAAAACTTTAAAATACTTCCAGCTAAACAGATATTAAAGCAGGAACACCTTGTGGTATGGCTCATCTTAATTGTTACTGTTGTTGGATACAGTGGAGTTACATGATCTAACAATGCATCTTCTGAATCTCTTCCTTGTTAGGCATTTCAGCCTGGATCACAATAAACTTTTTAACAGGTACGTTTACATGAGCATGTCTATGAAAATATGCCTGATGCTGGGAAATGTGGACTGTCTTCTGCCCCTGTATAGCATTTGTTCACTTATTGGCATGGGAGAAAAAAGGGTCTAGGATTAAGTCATCAGTTGTTTTTGGCCTGGCCCATTTGTTAGTAGGATTGAGGAATTTAATCCATTTTCCTTGATGTTCATGTAGCCTTTCTTTGAGTTCCCTGTAAGGTATCAGAGCATTTTATTCCTTTTTGAAGTCTCCCACTAGCCCTGTGTATCTTTTTTGTAATTTTCTAGATCTGTTTGACAGTTGCACAGTGTGAAAGGAGTGCTGCTGTACTTTCTTACAGATTTATAACATAGAAATACAGTGTTTACACTTAGGAAAAGGTAGCTGTATAAAAAACTAAGCTGAAGTCCCCTCTGGAAATAAGCAAACCAGTCTGCCTCCCAAGCACTCTGCTCAGCACAGTGTGCAGAGCCTTATGACAAGTGCTGTAATGCTTTTTATGCTCACAGAAAGTATCGGAAAGGTTAATGATCTTCAAACATTATCTCTCGTGAGGTATACTCCAGGACTTGGCACACACTGAGGTTGACAGGAAGGTGTATTTGAAGGATCGATTTGAGACAAGCTGAATTTAAATGAGAAGTATGGGCTGGCAGCAGGAAGGATTCCAAGGGTGCTCAGTCTGTTAGACCAGCTCTTTTCAGTCTGTCATCCCCTTGGCCTTATGAAGCTGCAGAATATCGCAGTTGGACCTGGGAGAGGTGGCCAGGAAAACCGCCTTCTTTTGTGTTTCAAAGTGGTTACGAGAGTAAAGTTTGCAAAAGGGTCCTTGCATCCACTGGGAAATATTTATGATTCCAGACACAGCTTCAGTAATTAGGGCATGAACAGCCATTGGAGAGATAACACAAACTCTGCCACGTGGAAGATGTTCAGGTCACCCTGATAAAGCACAGGTAACTGACCAGCAGTCAGTGTTACAGTCTAGTGCTGATTGGAGGCTGACTGAAGAAGTTAGATTGTCATCTTGCTTTACATCTGTACTTCTGGTTTTATTCCTTGCTACATTCTCACTGTGTCCACTGTGTTTTTCTCTGTTCTGTCACGTGTTTTAGGTAGCTTAGATGATCCGCAGAAGAGAAGTGTAGGAATGCTGGATTTGGGTGGTGGATCAACGCAGATCACTTTCCTCCCACGCACTGAGGTAATGTGAGCACTGTAGGGAAATGTTGGTGCATAAATCAGTAACTGCGCAGGTTTAGAAACAGGCCAAAGGTGTGACATAAAGCCTTGCTTCTGATAGAACAACCCTTATCAGTTGGTCACATGCACCTTGTTACAGTCAGTAATGTAAGCATTCACAGTGTTATTGGTTGTCTTACTCCAGCTCTTTGGGTTGGTGCATGTGGTGGATCTGCCAGGGCCGCTTTGTTTCAAGGAAACAACAGGGGGAAGGAAGTTAATGTGTGCCCAGTTTTCTTATTGTTTGGCATAGTTTTATGTAGTAGAGATCACGTGAAGAGGCAGTTTCTGTATCATCTTGACAAAAGCAGTTAAGAGCTAGAATAAGGATTCCTTTCTAATTAAAATAATTCTTTTACAGGCTATTTTGGTGTGGATAGATATGTAATCAGTTTTTACTGTCATATGAAGTCCATATTATAACTCTGGGTTTTTAGTCATCTTATGTATCAGTGGTCAAACTAAAATACTTGCAAAGTCATTCTTTGTCTCTGAACCATGGTAGGATTGTTCTAAATTTGGAAGGTTGAAAGATTTGGAAGATTGTGTTGCTGACGTTTGCTGCTGCTGGCAGTAACCTTGCCCTGACATCTTCTCCTCCCTGCAGGCAACTCTCCAGACATCACCAGCTGGCCATACAACTTCATTTCAGATGTTTAACAGCACCTACAAGCTGTATTCCTACAGGTCAGTTGTGATAGAGACTAAAAATAGGTTACTTTCTGTGGATCCAGTGAGACCCAGGCATTTTGCTGAAGTGCAAGTGAATCATGAGAACTGGAGAAACCTGAGCTGAGTCACTGTCCACACAGGCTGCTGGGGCAGGGAGGGAGTTGTGCAGATCCACTGGCAGGCGGGCAGTCTGATATTCTGAGGAAGTGAGGGGCTCTTGCTCTGCCTCTTGCTCTGCCTCTTGCTTCCAGACTGCCTGTGTGCCTGGCGTTTCAGGCAGAGGAAAGCAGCTCCTTCCCACCTGTGTTTGCTGTAGGATGTATCAGGGCTTGGAAGAAATCAGTGCTATGTGCTAGAGGTTGTGCTGACTTTGAGGAGGGTAGGAGAAAGGTTAGAAGAATGCCCCAAGCATTTGCAGTCTTTCAAGAGACAGATTATAGTTGATAGCTATTCACTGTGCTTTTACAAGGAGAGATCATCCTTCTGGGTAAGAATAATACGATAGTGGGCTGTCACACCATTCCCCTTATGGACATTAGTTACTGACTTGAGCTGTTTTGCTCAGACCACACAGAGGAGAGAGGTATGTCTTGGCCAAGCTGTCAGTGAAATATCAAGAGGAAAGATGTGTTCACAGAGGTTTTTCTTCCCTTTGCAGTTACCTGGGACTTGGACTGATGTCAGCAAGGCTTGCCATTTTAGGAGGAGTTGAAGGAAAACCCTGTAAGTTATGGGCACTCCTTGAGTCTTGGCTCTGGGCAGAGATTGCACTGCTGTGTTGTAGAGAAAGAGGTTCTATGTCCCCTTCCCACTATGGTGAAGGTGTCTGAGTGGTATGCAAATTCCTGTCACCATGGCTGAGTGTATTTGAGAGGAATGCTTCTGCATTTCTTGATCCAAGAAGACATGGTTTCTTGGCAGCCTTGGGGGATGTGAGGCCTTTGAGCCATGACTGGAACTTAGAGATGCATTACTGAGCATGTGGTACAGAAAGAAGCAGGGCTGGGGATGAGGTGCTAAAATTAACTCCTTGTGTTTTTCTCTAACATGCTTTTATTTCTGCAGTAGGAGAAGGTGAAGAACTGATCAGCCCTTGCTTACCACCTGGCTTCAAATCTGAGTGGCAACATGCTGAGATAGTGTACAAAATTAAAGGACAGAAGGCAGGTATAGTGCTTTATCACTCTCTCTTCCTGTCTAGGCTAGCTAATAGCAAAGTAAATTATATACCTTCAGCTTCTTGGAAATATCTGTTTGTGTACTTTTATGTCCAGCTTTCTTGATGTGCTGTTAAGGAGATTCTACAGATTTTGCCTCTCATGCTTTGGTGTGTCTGTCCTGTCAGTAAAGCTGTTAGTAGTAATGCAGTTGGAGCTGAGCACTCCCTTTTAATATCCATCTGCCTCAAATTGTGTTATTCATCCCTGACATGTCATATATTTGGTCCCAACCTGAGGATGTTCAGAGTTAACAATGGAGGTGTGTTGTTTCAGTTCTCTGTTAAGAACCTGTAAGAATTCAAGAAGTGCTATTATACAAAAGGGAGCCTGTCTCCTTGTAGTTCCTACAGAAATTGTGTTTGTTTAACCTATCTGTAATATCCTGTGTGTCTTTGCATTCTTTTAGGTGAGCCTCTGTATGAGTCTTGTTCTAACAAAGTGGCAAAGATGCTCTACAAGAAAGTGCATAAAGCTGAGGAAGTGAAAGACTTGGATTTTTATGCTTTCTCCTACTACTATGACTGTGCAGCAGAGATTGGTCTCATAGGTAAGTCTGTTTTCATTTCATTTCATTTGAAATGACAGGTTCTGGAACAAATGGTAGCGACAGTACACATCACAATGCTGTCCTAAGCTGTCATGGGTATTGCAGTACATTGATTTCAAGTAGATATTGAGTTCTATTGCATTTCTTTATAGAAGGGACTGGGGATATGAAATGGGATCTCTGACTAGTACGGACAGAGTTACCCCCTCCTCAGACACTTTGTTTCATGAATAATTTCGGATTTAATATGTTAGCTCTGTTAGATCTGGCCAAAGGAGTTAACTGTGTTCAGGCGTCACACCGGGGCAGCAAAGACATGGGGAAATGTGAGAAAGCCTTTAAACTATGTTTCTTTAGGGAGCTAGTTTTAGGAAACTAAATCCTTTATAAAATGAGGTTTCCAATCTAAGACTCTTAAATAAAGGTTCTTATACCTTTAAAGCATCTGTGAGTTTTGTCATTGATTTCAGGCCTACTTCCAAACAACTTTTATGACCTTTTACAACTTGAACTGACTACTGCTTTTACACAAAGAACACAAAACATACTATATATTTTTTTTCTTTTAGATAAAGAAAAAGGAGGAAGCTTAACTGTCAATGATTTTGAAATTGCAGCTAAGTATGGTAAGTAGAAGACACAAATGGGACTAGTAAATTGTGTACAAATTCATACCTGCATGACAGATGTTAAAATGCTAAGAAGCCTCTTTTTTTCTTTTTGCTTTAAGTAAATATTGAGCACCTCTCTTCAGAGCATCTGTGCTTATTTCTGCTTGTTTCAGAAAATCTCAACTTTTTATTTTTGAGATTTAGTTTTCTCGTAATACATTCAAAAACTCTCTTGAGCATCACTAGTAAACTTGCCAGTTAGCAGTGCATACAAATAACCTCTTCTAATCTCATGTATTTTTTCTTTTTTTTCCTTAGTTGTTCATATATTTGATTGCTAATTGGAAAACAGGGAAGCTGATTCATAGCCTCTTTTGCTTCGTTGGCTGTGGAGAGAACTGCCTCCTCAGATTTACAGATGTAATCATTCCTTTTTTAATGCTACAGACACAGGCTTTGATCAAACTGGGTCGGGACTTTTTGGTAAACTTTATGAGTGACTGAGCAATTGTTGCAGTTCTAACTTCTGTACTACTTTTTGTGTGATCCCTCCTGAGAAAGGAATTGCTTTTTATTTTAAGTTTCTTTGTTACTTTTCTTTTCATCTGTTGAACGCATATGCTTGAGGAACTTTCTAATGGGAAGAAAACCAACTGCTCAGCATTCAAGCTTTATTGGGATAGAGCTGAGAGTTTTCACAATCCTTGTTTTCCAGGCTGCTGACAACTTATTTTTTTAGCACAAAGCAGATGTAGGCACACTTGAAATTGCTGGTATTTTAAAGGCCCATTTTTCTGCTTGCCCTGGGAAGTACAGGAAACTCAGCTGTCTTTGGGTAAGAGAGGCAGTGCCTTACTCTTCCTTCTTGTGTGCCAAAGCCCCAGGCATCTGCTAACACAAGCATATAATTCAAATGCTGTTTTAACAGGTTTCATAGGTGTGGAACGCAAGTTACAAGAAGTGTTCTAAGGATTTGTTTGAAGCTTTTCAGAGCTGAGCCAATGCTAGGCCTGAGCTCACCATGAACATTCTGACACTTCTTTCTTTCTCTTTAGTATGCAAGACTATGGAAATCAGCCCTGGAAGCAGCCCTTTTCTCTGCATGGACCTCACATACATCACCTTCCTCCTGCAGGAACTGGGCTTCCCAAAGACCCAAGTCTTTAAGGTAGTGCACAAAAACAGATTGCTGAGGGCAGAAGGTGGCCAAAGCATTAGTCATCTTGACAGTAGTTTGGTCCCCAATTTCCCTTCTTGCTACAACACACGCTTTATGATTAGGGTGGAGTGCCACTATAATGGTGGTAACCAGTTGTGATAACCTTCAGCACTGTATTCACCCTGCATTATTCTTCTCACAGAAAATTGTATTTAAACTTTTCTTTTCTTTATTTTTTTCCAGCTTGCCCGGAAAATCAACGATGTTGAGACGAGCTGGGCATTGGGAGCCACCTTCCATTACATTGACTCACTCAATAGACTGCAGTACTAAAACTCTTTGAAGGCAACTTTTGGGTACAAGAGAATCTGTTGAAGGGGTCTGCTTTTAGCTTCCTGAGTCCCTTGGGAGGTTGTCAAGAAGCTCAGCCCCTTCCCTGTAGAGTCCCATCCATCCTAAGCTCTTTTTTTTTACAATGCACAGTGCAGTATCTAAGGAATACGCCTTGATTGTACAGCATCTGTTGTCAACTTCCTGTAAAACTTGATCATCATTGAAGGAAAAGCAGCACTCTGCAGGACATCTATAATCTCTATGAGAAAAACACATCCTTTTGAAATGTGCCTGTACTATTCAGTTGTACTGTGCTGAAATCAGTGTAGTAAATGGTCAGAACAGAGGGAATTCTTTATGCTCTCCTGATTTCCAGTTGTTTTTCTTGTTTGTCAGCAGTTTCCAGTGATAATTTTTATTTGCTACTTGGATGTTTGAAAAAAGAACTGAAGTGTGCATGCGAAGACTATGCATTTGCACAGATGTGCTGCTGACAGGTAGCAGCTTCGAAATGCAATGTGGAAGTCTCAGCTCTACTTTTCACTTGCTGAAGCAGCAAAGCTCGGGAACACTGTAGAAACTGGATACAGACAGGCATGAATCAGAGACTACATCTGCTATAGGATTAAAGTATGGGTTTCCATGGCTTTGTGGGCCACACCGAGTAAACAGGAATTGTCTTGAGCCACATATAAAATAAATAATATACTTAATATATGTAAGTATCAAAAGTTTTTTTTTTTTTTTTTAATTAAAAAATTTAAAAAGGGCAATAAAACCTTAGAACCATTGGGATGTTTGACCTTGGTTTTGTGACATTAACACATCAGTCAGGTTTGATGGCAGTGGTTGCAATTTGTAGTGAGTTCTCAGGTGTTGGTCAGAGATTTTTGATGAAATTTTACTCCTCCTGTGCTTCATCCTTGAAACAGTTGTTCACAGATGTGTGTACTGCCAGAAAGTGATGGCATGGATAAGGTGTGACAGTGAAGGGAGGGGTCTTTTTCTCTGGCAAGAGTGGGCTTACAGAGGTCTGGTAGAGAGACGTGATGAAAATTTGATTTGAGTATCTGCCTGTAACTTTATACATTACATTTGAAAATTCACAGGCAGTGTATTTACATCAACTGAAAATAGAGTTGTGAATATACCAAAAAAAAAGATCATTTTTTCAGCAACCTTGAAACCTATTCTCAAATTCCTTTATTAACATAGAAGGCACGGCTGTGGGCTGGATGTGCCTGACCTAGAGGGTGGCCTGGAGACCAAGGGGGAAAATGAGAAGCTGGCCAAGACATCTAGAGACCTTGAGATCTAAAGGCAGGCTTGGAAGACAGGGTTATTGGCCAAGAGAGATGCCTAGAGGCGAAGACATCTATGGGCCTACAGCTGTCTGTGGGGACAGAAGGCCTTGATACCTAGAGGGAGACCTACAGGTCAAGGGGATGCTTAGAGGCCTTGAGGCCCAAAATGGAAGACTGAAATGAAGAGGCCTGGAGGGAGGCAGAAGTCGGAGTTCAGATGTGACTGTGACCGGTTTTCAGGATATTCAAAAGGAGGTCTGAATTTTGAATATGTAAACTATTTCCACAACAATTAAATCTAAGGCTTTCTAGGGACTGGTAAGCTATGCAGTAACTTCCCCTTTCAGCAAAATGAGCTGAATTAATCTGTAGACTGAGCGTGGTCTGGTTTCTGGCCACATGGGGACAGAGAGTATTTGTCAAATAAGGCACTCAGTCCTATGTGGAATGAGTTAATCAAAGACACTCAGTGCCATACTATTATCAGTCTATAGAAAGTTTAAGGATAAAAATTAATCCTACTCAGTAAAAATCAGATACAAAAATGCATCCACCGAAGTAGCGCAGAGATCAGAGAAAATACATGCAAAATTCCAGATGCAGCATAGGGAAAAAAAAAGTCATTACTGTAGTGTTCATATTTTAAAAATATAAGTTAGGAGATTGAAGCCATGTATAAAGTAGCATCTAGTGCCTGCCAGGGGCTTCAGCCCTATGAAAAAAAAAAGACAAAAAAAAAACTTGGAGGAGAAAACTTGGAAGGGAAGGCATGACAGAGCAGGAATAAATAATATGTTGTGGGGCCTCTCAATCACACTGATAGATTTGGACCACACAGACTTAATGGCAATCAGCTAAAACATTCGGAGTGTAAAGATTTTAACATCACATCTTGCAGACGAACTGTTTGCAGAACTGTGTAGTGAGGAACTGTTAGCTTCTGCTTCAGGACTGAAGGACTGATGTCCCCATCACACTGCCTGGTTGGCAACTCTGCTGGTAGCAAGCTTCATCCAGGCTGAAATGCAGTCAGGTTAGTGCTGGGAATTGTTTGGCCAACAAACTAGGGAGGTTTTGACCTGTAAATGGTTATCCTGCTACCACAGGAAAACTTAGTTATATGCTTCTTGTTCCCATGTGAATTACAACTCACACAGGTCTGTTACTGCTGCCAGGTCACTGGCTTAGCATCCCACTGCTCCTAAAAGATGCATGAACACTTGCTGACATGCCTTTCTCAGTCTTCTTCCATTTTATTAAAAAATACAGTTTAATTTAACTTCTCCCAAACCAAAGGCATGTCAAAGGAGAACTACAAAAGCCTGCAAGCCCTTCCAGCTGATGGTAAATTTCTGGGCATCTCCTGCCATCTTGTGGGTTTAGAAGAACTTTCACTCTGTGACATAAAAGTTTTGCTTGTAGACTCACTGACTACTGAAGAAATGAAACACTAAGTCTAACTATGCGCCCTCCTCCGCAGGAAATCTGGGGGACGTGTAAACCTTAATGGGACTGCTCTAAACCCTTTCTTGTATGCCTGCAGTTGGACTGGCCCAGTTCAAATTTGTTATTCATTACTGGAGGAAGGTATTGAAGTACACTGTGGTTTCTCCTGCTAATGGTCATGGTATGGAATGCGCTACTAAAGAGAAGTTTGCAACAGCACTGCCTCTATGTTCAGCAGATTTACCAGAGGTCAAGTAAGGGAGCACGAAGTTGGAAGCCAAGGACTCAGTGTGCAACCCCAGCTAACCCCATTTAACCCCTTCTAACCCCACCTATGGCTGTGTGGGAGGCCTCAGATAAGGCTCTGTTGACAGCGAAGGAAGCCGGTAATTTCTGAGTGACAATCTCATACCTATCGTTTCTTAAAATGACAAACTCTACACGGATTTTCTCTGTGTAAATAAAGCAAAAGCAACTGCTGGAACATAAACTGTGCTGTCCCACAGAGCTGGCTGGTTGTGCAATAGTTAAAGCACAGCAAAGCTGGCTGTAGCAGTGGGAGACTGGAAAGAGTCACTGTGACAATGTCATTCCTGAGTGAGTAGCAACAATACCTTCAAGAAGACATACTTATTTTCACACCCATGCATACCATCAGCCTTGTTGTTTTTTGGGAGGCAGGTGATTTTCTGTGACTTTTTAGGTAAAGTTGGCTGAAGGTAGCGTAAGAGTTCATATCTTTCAGGCTACTTCACTTCAGATCTTATGCAGATTTTGTATCATTGATTCTATAACATGGAAAATCTCCTTTCAGCTATTCAGATTGAGATTTGCTCAGTTTAAAAACACAGTGGAAGAGAGAGATTTCCTGAGGACACTGGTATGTGATAATATACAACAGTAAGAGATTGTTATGTCTTTAGTGTTAGGACTCTTTTCAGGTGCCAAAAGTGGGGAAGCCATGTGGTCTTGCCTGCCATTCCAGAATTTAGAAGGGAATATTTTGGTGAGCATAGATTTTTCCACTTACTCCCCTATCCATTACTTTCCTTCCTTGTTGTTTCCCGACCCAATGCCCTTCCTCTGTCACTAATATCTCTCTATGTGTCCTTAAGTAGCAAGCTTTCAAAAAGTGTGTCCACATACTCCTTTTGGGTACTCTGTTAAGGTGGAGCACCAGCTGTCTGACCTTCCTGAATAAGGACTCTCTGCAAGAAAAGCTCCATGTACTGTAGGGCCCAGGGCAGCTGTTCCCTCCAGACACAGCAGCCCCACACATCGTCCCTGGGTCTTTCCCTAGGCCATGGAAGCCTCAGGTCAAAGGAGCAGCTGACACCCATCCCCACTAGCTCTCAGCCTGGACACCACTCCTGTGCCAAGCCCTGCACCCCTCCCTCCCTGCTACTGCTCTGCTGATTGAAACACAGATTTTTTTTGCTGCTGTCATGTCAGATTCTTCCTGATACTTCAGGAACCCACAAGGGAATGCAGCTCCTTTCAGTCCTTCAGGGCTCCTACTTGGCAGGTAGTTGGACTGGGCCAGCTCTTCCCAGTAAGCTGCTCTGGTTTCAGTTTTTGTTGTGAGGGCAGTGCCCCAGACTCACCCCTGGGTGTGTGCTGGGGCCAGCATTGCACATTCATATATATTTATGTCTATAAATACTTGATGGGAGGGTGCAGGCAGAGCCAGGCTCTTTTCAGTGGTGTCCAGTGCAAGGAAAAGAAGATATGAGCACAAACTGGTAAACAGAGGTGACCCCCTGGACATCAGGCAGCACTTCTGTACTGTGCACTGATGGAGCACTACCAATCTTTATTGCATCCACTGCCCCAAATCTCTGTCCTGTAGTTCAGAACAGATATTTACTCCATCCCTGTTGAGCTCACTCCATTCCCAACTGAATGCCAACCAGCTACAAAAGCAACCAGAGTATTGAGCTGCCTGAGTTGTACACAGAAGAGCAACAAAGCTGGTGAAGGGACTGGAAGACAAGGCATTTGAAGAGCAGCTGAGCAAACCGCCGCTGTTGAGTCTGGAGGAGACCCCATCACTCTAAGTTCCTGAAATGACATTGCAATGTGGAGGACACCAGTCTCTTTTCACAGGTGACAAGAGATAGGATGTGAGGTAATGGCCTCAAATTGTGCCAGGAAAGGTGTAGATTGGATATCAGGAAGAATTTCTACGTGAAGAATTGGAAAAGGCTGCCAAGGGAGGTGGTGTCCCTGGAGGTATTAAAAGATGCATGGATGAGTCCCTGTGGGATATGGTTTGATGATGGGACTCAGTAGGTCAAGGTGACAGTTGGATTTGATCGTGAAGGCTCCTTCATCCTAGATCATTTTATGATTCAAAAGATCTGCATCCAACTCACAGACACCACAATCATACCTCCTGCAGCCTCACCACCATGCTCAGGGCTGCTCATGACACCTGTCCTGCCCCAGGGCTAGGCAGCTGCTGCTGCTGCTATCGTCAGGAACAAAGCACAGGCAACTGAATGTGTCCCCCACTGCCACTGCCAGGAGCCTGGTTGGTGCTGCTTGGGCCAGACCCGACAGCATGTTCTCAGAGGCAACCAGTCCTACCTCCTGCTCTAGACCCCGCACCAAAGCCCTGTGGCTGGGAGCAGCTGCCACAGTATGAGCACCATTCACAGGCTGACACAGGCATTTCTTGTACAGGTCGCTGGTTTGTGGAAGCAGATAGTCACAATAGTCACACTGTTCCTTTCCATTTAATAATGTTTTACGTCTTTGGTCTCCAGTGCTGTGATTTTGCTGGGCATCTGAGCTGAGTGTGGTAACAAGAAGTAAACGCTCCGTATAAAGAGAAGAGGGAATGACTCACTCCCATGAACTCCAGGCTAAAGAAGTAGAACAAAGGATGCCAAATGGTTTGGTACATCTAATTATTTTAGTTCATTTTCATTACCTTGGCCTATCCAGACTCCTGAGACGACAGAGATGGTGGCCCTACAACTGCTTCTGACCATCCCAAGATGCACAGCCCCTCCATGGGACATCTCCCAGCCCTGGGCTGGTAAGCCTTGGCTTGCTCTGCCACCTGCCATTGTGCTTTCTGTGGCCAGCTCATGTGGGTGGGGGACAAGCTGAAATGCTGTGCAAACAGAGGGGATGAGAGATGCTGCCCAGTAGGATGTACATACATCATCCTTGTTGGCCTTGGATGTAAACCAGTGCCACCCACCACCGCCCAAGGACATGCCCTGCGTGGTGTGTCCCTGCTTGTGACTGAAACGCCCCAGGGCTGCCCACAACTCTTGAAAACCTCCCGTGGGCCCCCACCTGTCACAGAGCTATACCTGGTCACAGGCTCTGGCCACATCTTTGGCACTCACAGCTGTCTTTGCCTGACGGTGGAAAGGCGGGAGGGAAGAGCAGGAAGGAGGGGAGGGAAAGAGGAAGAGAGAGAGAGGGAGGGAAGGAGGCTGTATTTGGCAGCTGCCTCCAGAGAGACCAACCGTCACTGCAGGAGATCTTTGCAATGTCCTCATCAACTTCCAGCACCTCTTTACCCAGCGGCCTGGCCGTCTTCACAACTATTCCAGATCTTCTCTTCATCCCCGAAATGGTGAGTGTCAGCTTTTCCCTGGGGAGGGTAGATGCTGCTCACATGCCCCCCAGCACACTTGGTGCTGCAGGTGTCCAAGGGATGACTCTCAGCAGATAGCATGTGGTCCAGGAGCCCGGACAGGTCCCCGAGCTGTAAGCATCTGGAGGCAGCCCCCAGCTCTTCCCTGAAGAAAGCCACAAGCCTGAACCAGGGGTTTCAAAATTCCCTTTCAGTCTGTGTGCGTGGGGGGGGGTTGTGGCACCTCTAAAAACCTTATGAAGTTTGTTGCCTAACATATTTGCAGGGGTTCCTGGTGGATTTAAGGTAGATAGTCAAATTGAGGCAATTGGTGGGTGATTTTTAGCAACAGTTGCATGCAAAGGATAAAATGTTTTCTTAAAGCAGGGGGGTAGCTGCATCAGCAAAAAGATTCAGCTGCTGAAGCTCCAGCGTTCCTGGGCTGGAGGCGAAGCTCTGGAGCTGAGCATGGGGCTGAGCGAAGGGTGGGGGAGCACCTTGCTCCTTCTTGTATTCTCACTGAGTGGGAGAAGATCAGTATCTTAAAGGATTTGGCACAGGTAATTACATGCACCAAAAAAAATTATATGCCATTGCTGAAGGTTTCAAGGAGAAACTTTTTCCTGTGTCCTCTGCTGATAAAATTTGCTCTTCTCACATCAGTTCAAGACACTCTTTCCTACGCCTGAGCACTTTCATCCAGCACTGAGTGGTTTCGCTGCATTTTGTAAGACAGAACTAATATGATTTTATGCCCGAAGTTCGACTTTTCCATCTGAAACCAGAGCCTTTTGTATCCCCTAACCCAGTTCCCATCCCTGGGATTTAGAGCACTGATTTTGTTCTAGGGTTAGCAGGTAAGCAAAAAGGAATTTGGTTAAAGCACGCATTACCGATATGCAGAGAAAGACTTTCCCTCAGCCCATCCAGATACGCTCTGAAGACTCGGTCCCTGCACCCAAGCTCTGAGAACAAGGTCTGGGTTTCCTGCAGCTGCATGGAGGACACGAAGTCCTGTGGGGGTTCTGGCTGGGCTGACAGCGGTGAGGCCATTCTGGTGCTGAGCTTGATGCCCACCCAAGCATGCTTATGGCACTGGCTGTCCCGTGAGCTGTTTGCTTATAATTCCTGACTGCAGGGGATTCGGCATGGCAGCTTGCTTAATGAGCTGTTAAGAAATACCCCATCCCGTGGCATGGGGAAGGTCTGGAAATGTGCGTCCTAAAGGCTTGGCACCACCCAGGGAAGGAGGAATGCAGCAGAACTGGGTTCTCCATCAGTGGGGCAGAGGGCTCTGGGTTGTGCAGGTGTTTTTTTTCCACTGTGGACAAAGGAGGCAGCTCATAGCATTCAGGAGAAGGAAGAAGAGTACTCAATCCTGGAATCCGAGGTTGCCTGCAGTGCAACTTCAGGGTGTGTGGAGTAAGCATTTCAAACCTTTCTACAGGTGCTGCAGAAGGTCCTGCCTGCAGCTCAATGACTGCCAAAACTGGGTGCTGAACTCCCATTTGTTCTCTGTGAGGCTGGATATAATTCTTGCCATCTATTTTATTTGAATAGTTTTCTGCATATCTGGACAAAATTTTGCAGTAGGATCTACATGGAAAAGCAGAAGCAAGCTGAAAACATATTTGTTTGTATTTGGAAGTTAAGTTTTCATCAGACTGTAGTCTCCTACGTGCTGTGAATTTCTGCTGAAAGCCTCTTGACCCATCCCTGATTTTTACAAGTCAGCTGAACAGCAGCACCATAAAAGCAAAAAGTCAGTAATCAAATCATGTCAAACATTTACCCGAGTGAGTAATCACATCCCAGTGAAAGGAGGGATGGGAAATCATTAGAAATGAGAAGTCACCAGTGAATTTTCCTCTGTAAAGCTGGGGGGGACATGATTGACGTGGTGCTTTTTGAGCGCCATAAATCACAAGCTTCTTTTTGACATGAGGAAGTGCCCCCAAGGAAATGGAAAGGCCTTGACTGGGATGAGCTGACACTTGGAGGCTGGCAAAGGCTTGAAAAGGGTATGCCAGTGATCAGCACAATTTTAGCTCTAGAGGTTAACCAAGAAAATCAAGAGCAACTGATGTTCAGGCATAAGCATATATGGCAGCACTGCTTATATAGAATCAGCATCATTTAGGTTGGAAAAGACTCATCCAGCACAACCACCAAACTAACACTACCAATGCCATTCCTGAATGCCATTCTTAAGTGTCACACGGCCTCACCATAGGGGCTCAGCTCAAAGGTGATGATCACCTCATTGCAGTGTGATCGTGAGGCCACAAGTCTGTGCTGCTCATGTCAGTGGGCTGGGCTTGACTCCACTCCTTTCAGGGATCCACCACCCTGGGTGTGAAACAGATGTGCCCTAAAATAAACCTCCCTTTTTTTCAAAACCACCCTTTGCTAATAGCCTGAGCACACAGAGGTGGGGAGGGAGGCACTGAACAATAATGAATCCCAGAGGTGATGGTGCCATGAGGCTTTCTGGGGCCCAGATCAGAGGCAGACACTCCCAGCTATGTACCCACATTCAAATGGATCCCAGAAAAAGCTCAGAGGCCTTGCCAGACTACAGTGCTAGTGCCAGGGGCATGTATGGCTTTTTGCTTGGTTCTGGAGAGGGCAAAGCATCCCACACTCACCCTTCTTCTTACTTTTGTTTGCAGATCTTTGGGGGCCTTGTCTGGATCCTCACCGCCTCCTCAAAGGTCGCAATACCTCAGCTGCAGGGATGGGTGATGTTTGTCTCCGTGTTCTGCTTTGTCTTGACCTCTACACTCCTGTTCCTCTACATATGCGGGGCTCATGGCAACAGCAGCTCCTGGGTCACCTTGGTGAGTGGATGTAGCAAACCTCAGGACCTGTTCCTTTTATTGTTGGTAACAATTGTCCCCTTTCCTCCCCTTCTACACTTGGAATCACAGCCTAGGGCTTTCTCACGTGGGTTTCTTTAACTTTCTCCTCTGCAGCATACTCCTTCCTTGGGAATGATTATGCATAATCCTTGTTTTTTTAGGATGCCATCTGCCAGGAGACAGCAAGTCTGCTATATCTCAGTGCTGCTGTGTTAGAAGCCATTGCTGCCTCTTCTGGATTTCAGTCTCTGACCTCTTACAGGGAGAATATTGCTGCCTCGGTGAGTGCCTTGGGTGGCCCCCAGGGCAAATCTTGACTCACATAAACCTTTTGAGGAGGGATAAGGAAATCAACCCCTGTTCTACTATGCATGAATGTCCTGAAATGTGCAAAAAGTCAATAGAAATATAACGCATTACGACATATTTGCACAGATCAGGAACTCATGCCATATAATAAAAAATAACTGGCTGATATTTTTTTTCCCATTGTAGGTATTTGCATTCATAGCTACTCTGTTGTATGTGATGCACGTTGTATACTCTCTCCGTCGATGGAAATCATCCTAATGATCTGTCCTTGCACATTGTGTCTTGTGGTCACTCCACAAACACAGAAGTTGTCCAACGAATACAGTTTCCAAGCTGGGATTAGGGTTTGTTTTTTAATGTATATACTATAAACAAGCAGCTTTTTATGTGGAACCATGGCAACAAAGCCCAAGAGCCTACCAGAGAAACCTGTCTGCTGGCACAATCTATTTTTCTTCAGTCTCTTCGTCGGGTACAGCTCAATGTTGGTAACTGGGGCCACAGTAAAAAAAAAAAACAGTTTAAATTAGAACCATACAGTTGGATTCAAAACATCAAAATACCCCTGAATCCTTATGTCTCCACAGTTGTAACCGTTGTCAGAGGAAGCTTGAACAACTGGCACTAAACAGTACGAGCATGAAACCTGGTCATTTTGGTTGACGTGAACCTGCGTGAGACTCCTTGCCTTCCACATTTGCTGTGCCCAAAGAACTTCCTATGCCATTTTTGGAAATGCTATTTGTGACTTGTGAAGAGTAGAGGCAACATTTAACTTGCCTCAGGGACAACAAGTTCCCTGCAATACCCGAAGGGTACTGCTGAATTATGAGGCATAACTACAACCCCAGGAATTACTGCTGCCATGAATCCTCCCGTGAAACACAACTAAGAAAACGTGCTGTAGATATTACAGCAGAATTATATGGATAATTAGAATAACATCTCAGATAAACAGAAGCAATTAGCTCTTGTCTTCAGCGTATGACTGCTCTTACATATACTGGCACTGTGTCACTAATAAAGATGGATTCCCTGTGATTTTGCAACCAGATAAAGGCCATTGTCACTAACCTCCCCTTACAGTTGATACATACAGTAGCAGGGCAGTGCCCAAGAATGAGGCACAGATCCAGGCATGAATCAAAGAGAGAATCCTAGAATATCATGGGCTGGAAGGGACCTTAAAGACTGCCTAGTTCCCCCCCTCTGCCATGGGCAGGGCTTTCCCCACCAGCTCAGGCTACTCGGCCCCATCCAACCTGGTCCTGAGCACCTCCAGAGAGGGGGCACCCACAGCCTCTATGGACAGCAGCACTAGTGCCTCACTGCCTTCTCAGTGAAGAACAACTTCTTTATGTTTAAAACAAAACTCCCCTCTTTAACTATTACCTCTTGTACTACTGCTACAGGCACAAGCTAGCATCAGTGATGATGTTCATCCTGAACACATAATTTACTCTAGAGTATTATGTCAAGTGAGTTATTTTAAATGGGGGAATTAGGCCCACAAAAAGGTTTTTTCACATGTCACAGAGATACCTAAAATGCAGCTGTATCAAATTAGTGCTCTGAGCTTGTGGGGCTATCTTCAGCCTGAAATTCATGAATAACAACAAGGATGCTGAACAGAAGGGAAGCGAAACTGGACATATAGACACCTCTGTTTCTGGACATATAAACAGCTCTGTTTCATGTCCTGGGGGGACTTCTGAGGGTTGAAACTTTTTAACTGCAGTATGGAGAAAACACTGGATTCTTTATTTTTTGTCCTTGCTGAAAACCAGCTTGGTCTGTTTTTTCACTTTAGTGACAAAATGAGCTGATTGCAAAAGAGCTGGTAACGGAAATCCCTTTTCAGAGCAGGGAGGCAACTCAGGAGTTGTCTGAGGGCACCTGCTGAAACTTGTTTCAATATCATATCATCATGTGGGGGTGCCAATGCCCCACTTTGCACTGCTGTGAATGTAGCACAGAGGTATCTGTCTGGGGGCACTGACAAAAGCAAGCACTTAGGGTCATGCTCTGCAACCTGGGATACAATGTCCATGTCATCTTTCTATCCAGGTGTGGCCAACACCATAGCTCCAAGTGCTGCCTTATGTCCTCCTTACCTTCACATCCACATGCAGTACGACCATCCCATTTGCAGACAGTGTCAAGTCACTTAGCTCTGTCCCATCCTCAAATCGCCCTGCTTTACTGTTCTTTTCCATGCAGCATGCCATTTTGTACCAGTCTGCACTGGTTCATTAGTCTCTGCCCCTCCTCTGGGCCTGCCTGAGGGCGCAGGCTTGGGATTGGGATGGAGAAACCTAGGCAAGTCTCTGCCTAGGGAGAGCTGGACAGACAGAAGGATTACCAGGGGGTCAAGAGAAGCAGCACTATGGTTCTGAAACCCTCTGTGTGGCCCCAGGATTAATCCCATGCAGCTAATCAATTTGCAGGCAAATGAGTGTTCCTACACCAGGAACAGCGGGGTGAGAGGGAGGTGCAGCAGAACTGCAGGTGAGTTGCAGCAACATACATATTCCAAGGGGAAAGAATAAGAGAAAAACAAATTGGAAAAAAGCACTCTGAAAAAATAAATTGCCCATCACAGCCAGCCCTTCCATCCTCTCAGAACAGTATGAAGTCTGTTATGCCCTCTAGGTTGGGCAGCTCTCAACAGAGTTCACCCAAAGCTTCACCAGGCTGCTTAGACCACATCCATTTGGGATCTGGATGTCTCCATAGACAAAGATAACTTCCTAAAAAGCAAAAGTCAGGTAGAACCCCTAGCACATAATCTCTAACATCTTCACCAGCTGCAGAGTTCCCTTGAAGATGCAGGCTGGTAAGAACTCATTTAAAAAATCATAAACAATCTTTCTGGGGAGCACTTAAAATCCAGTTTTCTCAGCAAAAAAAAAGGGTCTGCAAGCATGTACTCCAGAGATTATTAGGCAACCATTATGTAGTTAAAGACAAACCAGCCACTTGAAGGTATGTAAAACCTCAGGTCCTCTGATGCAAATAAGATTACAGACATACATCATTCATTAACTAGTCCAGATTGTTATCTTAGTTGTTCTTGCTAAATTGAAGAATGCCTTAACTGTAACGTTAGTGGTTATGTAAATATTTGCACACAGGTACCTAAATTACCTTGCCTCCAGGGATGCACTCAGTTAGAAGCATTTATATCCTCTCCTGAACTGCAGAATTTGCTTTGTCTGAAAGCAAAGAAATTTAACAGGAAATTACAACTAGCAGCACGATAAAGTGCAGGAGAGCCTGATGTTTCTCATTTTACAGTGAGTTTTGTCAGTGAGTGATGAGCAAACTCTATGCTGGGTGAGACATCTATACAAGCATCTGTATTAAGATGAATAATTTCGGAAAATGGAAAACCCACAAAAGCTAACTATGGATGTATCGAAGTTCCACATGGGTCTGGAGCAGAGCCTGACTTGTGTCTACTCTGTCTGCTTCTCTCTCTCCTTAGAGAAACTTCTGGACCATTCCCCACTTCTGATCATCACATGGATGACATGAGCCCCACTCTGCTCTATCTCTCATACGAACAGAATGAAGTGTCAAAAACTCATTGATGCTGAGGACAGCAACGGAAAGGCATTGCTTCAGATGCATAACAGAGCTCAACCACGAGTGGCTATCCTGTGGGTCCAAGAACAACCTTAAACCTCCTCCAGGTCTTCAGTGATGGATCTCCCAACCACTGTGCTGACCCACCTTCTAGCACCTACCTCTGCATGCCTCAGTTGGAGATCGACTATCTGAAGGGGTTTACTCCTTCTCTGACAAGAAGCTGGTACACATCATTAACTTTCTCTTTTTCCTTTAATTTCAATAGCTGTAGCACTTTCTAAATCTTGGACAAGGTCCAAGATATTACTGTTGTCCATAACAAATTGGCAGAGAACAAAGCTAAGTCCTATCCCAGCAGACATGCGAAGGAAAGTTCTGTAAGAAGTGATTGCAGGTTTTGGACTGCACTTCCAATGTCAGCTAAAATAGGAGATTGTGAGGTTACTATCCTCAGATATTTGGGCTCTGCTTTAATTGGAGAACTCATCCACTTTCATGACTGGTGATGACAGATTCAGCTGTTGCCCTTCATTATTTTGACTACTTCCTTTGAGCTCCTTCTACCTTCTTGATTTCAGTTGCCCCACTACTCTGAAGCCTGTGAAAGGGGGAGTAGACACAGTGACTCCCACTACTGCAGCTTTCTTCAAGGTCCCCCAGACATCAACATTTTGCAAAGAAAAGACACTAACAAGTCCCCCACCAAACTCATTCTGTGGATTTTTATTGCTTCCACAATCTTGTATTTTCAGTAGTTTCCCAAGAGTTTGTGAAGGAAGCACAAGATCTGTTGATTACATATCTGCATAAATCAAGTAAATGCATGCTTGCAGTCAAAGTCATGTCCACTGGCTGTTTTCTCCTGAATGTTCCTAGTTGAACAGTCATCAGAAGAGTTGTGGGAAAGCAAACTGTAGCTGAATGGTAGTAATGGAAGCAGCAACACACATGTTATGAAATCTACTGTAGCCATCTTCTGAAATGTAAGTCTGCCCATTTGGGCTGGGCTTTCTCTTCTGCTCAGAGATGCAGCTGTGACAAATGTAATGATTTTTTTATTTTCACCATACTGTCCGTCTAACATTTGCCCACGGTGATTTCTTCATTCCCTGAGCTTCTTTCACCTCACACCACTCCAGTTTAGTGTCTGGAATCTCATCCTCAGGCTCAGGATCCTCACGGACAGACCCCTCGGGCGTTGCCACGACAATGGGCAGTGGGCCTTGCTCCTCCCGGAACTCCACCACATAGAGGTTTTTCTCATTTGCTAACTGCTGGTGAGTCTCCTGGGGGCAGAGAGGGAGCAGGAGAAAGACAAGACTATTTTAAAAAGACTCAGGCTAATAAATATTACAAGAAAAGCTGCTATATTTCCTGCTTGTGGCTGATCCCAGTTCAAGTCATCCCTAAGACAACATTAACTTCAGGAGCAATGTTGGTCTACTTGAGGTCAAATATATACACAGTATGTGAGGTAGGAAAAATGTTTAGCAATAGACATTTTCAACACTGCATAAATTGAAAGACTCATCAGGCAGATCCTTGTGGATATAATCAGCTAATAATAAGCAACAGGGATTCAGGCAACTAGCATTACTATGTTACCCTAGAAGAAACTGATCCTGGAAAGGACCTGGCCATTAAAAGTGCATCTTGCTAATAAGGATGCACACTGACACGTTAGTAATGTGCACCAATGCAGAATGTAACAGTTTTGATCACAAGCTACTACAATAAGTCCCATTCCATCCTCTGATTTAATCAATAGAACCACCAGGGGTGTAATCTACCTGTTTTGTCAATCCTTTGAAGAGTGCTCTGGTGATATTAATCAAGTTTTTGGATCCAGTAACCTTGGCATACATGTCTTTAATGCCAATTAGTTTGCAGATGGTAATAATAGCTCGGTGGCAATGAAGACCATACCCTGTAAGAAAAAAAATAAAATGTATAAAATGGCTTTACATGATCACTTGTAAACACAACTTAGCCAAGGAAAAACAGAACTAAGACCTCTCAGTTGTGTCTGTTACCTGCTGAGTTACAATGCAGTAATATATCTTGAAAATGGTAAAACCAGTCTGGGAAGACCATTCTTCCCAATTTTTGCAGGCAAGGTAACAAAGATCACATTCTTTTCATAGCAAATACACTCTACCTAACAATATGCAAAACTGAATGAAAGCGTTACCACCCATAAACTCAAACTACATAAAAAAGGCAATCTGAAGAACTAAAAACATCACAGGTTTAAGTAGTGTTCTACTTTTCTAGAAGTGCCACTTAGCAGTTTTAAAAGTCTTCTACAAACAGACACTCCCAAGAATATTCAAGAAACAAAAGGTAATTCCTTTCACCTACTCAGGGAATAAATGACACTCTAGTATCCCCAAACTAAAAAAAAAAAATTATAAAAATAAAAGACTTAAGGTTACTTAAAAGAATATTAAAATGAAGCCATTGCAAGGGGAGATGGTCTAACCAGAACCACACCAACATCATCTCTTCTAAGAGACAATACTTACAATAGCTTCAAAACTGCTTCCTTTGCAATGTCAACTTAACCAAAGCTGTTCTGATTCTAACGACAGTAAATCTGACTTTAAGCCTTAGTTCATACATATGACACAGGGATTTCAACTAGTTTCCTATCATGAAGTTACAGCTCAAAACAACCAGTATGCTTCAAACACTGCTACCTCCAGAGCTTGCTGCCCACAGAAGCAGCAAGGTCGGCATCTCCCAATGCTGTCCAACTCAGTATAGGTAGAGAAAGGGGGCAGGGGCTAGCAAGGTAAGGGAAAGTCCGAGAGGGTAGTAATGCTCCAGCAGGAAAATCTGGTTTAAACAGACTCCAATTCCTTTCTCTTGGCCCAAAAAGTGGCATCAAGGTTAAAGAACAAACGAGTGTAGTGATCCTCATTTGCTTTCTTCTTCTTGAAAGCAGTTAAGAATGCTGAAAGAATACATGTGCATGAGTGCATCCAGCAGCTCAAACTTGGAACGTGCAGGTAAGTGAGAAGGAGAGATGAACAAATTCCAAAATCCATAAACACAACAGAAGTTTGCTCTGTCTCCAGTCAAGAGTGTCATATTAGCTTGAACGTATAATTACAGTGTATTAACACCGACTACAAATGGTTTCTTCTGCTTGCCAGATTTTAATGAAGGAGTTACTTCTTGAGGCATCCAATCTTGTTCCCTGAGAGACTTGTTTCACGTGGTCTAGCTCTATTAATCTTCATAAATTGGTTTCTGATAGTTCTAATGCATTTTATTTAAAAGCTGAAAAGCCAGTTTATTGATTAATCCACTCTGCAGAACAGTTTCACTACTGGAGTAAATGAGGAAAACAAACCCAAACCCTATTCCAATGGCATATGTTTTACAACACTAATATTTCCTTTTTTTTTTTTTTTTAACCTGTAATTGGAAAATAAACTATAACCATACAAAGTCATTTGTTCTGCCTTTCGAGAAAATACTGTTTTCCATGCTACAATAAAAGTCAAAGTGTAGACACATGCGAGTGATCTCTGGAAGGCTGTTTGTCAAAGTTTCATTTTCGGTGACTGAAAGCATTTTATTTCTGGTGTTTTGCATCACTGCTTCTCTCCTACACCAATTCAATCAGGTTTCTGCAGATTATTAATGCATGAAACTCAGAAGCCAGCAAATTAGTCCATCAGTCACTGAACAAAACTTATTCCAAACACAAAAGCAAAAGATTCCAATTGCAAACTCCACTGTAGAGTAAAAGTTGTGCTCAGACCTTTCCTATCTTGCCTGTGGCACTCCAACTGCATTACTGTGGTTTAATTCAGGGGGGACTACACAAGAGGATAAGGTCACTTAAAACATAACTAATTTCCTCACACTGATTTTTGATAAAAAGGTAATCAAGAAAAGCATTTAATATGCAGTCCTCCTAACTAATACAAGCTACAATGGGCAACCGACATTAGCTTTTCTGGGCAGCCATCAACAAGAGTTCAGAAAGAGAAAACCTACTCCAGACCATATCAAGATACTATGCTAAGTTAAGTTTACATTCAAATGCTCGTACTACCTAACTCTTGAAAGTTGTATTTCTACTTGTTTAATAGGTAATCCTGATTATATGGCAGAGGTTTTCTACATTTTGGAGAGATTAGGAATAAAGAAAATGACATTTAATCATAATTATGACTTTATTTTTTCTCTTAAAACCTAAGCTTTGTTGGGGTCACTGCCTGAGTCCTATGCACAGAAACTGGAAACATAATGAACATAGCAATCTGACAGCTGGAATTATGCTAAGTGGGAGGCTTCAGCATATATAACCATATAATTGCAATGTTATCAGCAAACAGAAGGAATCTTATCAAAGACGGACTAATGAGGAAACTATGAATAACTGTATTTTTTTCATGCATATTAATTACAGCTATAGGGTATCAGAGCTGGGCTTTACAGCCATGTAAGCATACTGATAGGCTGAGAGAGCTGGAGTTGCTCAGATTGGAGAAGGCTCCTTCACTGCAGTCTTCCAGTACCTAAAAGGGTCTTCAAAGATTGGGAGGGAGTCTTTATCAGGGCAAGCAGCAATAAGACAAGGGGCAACAGTTTAAAAGAGAGCAGGCTTACAGTAGACATCAGGAGGAAATTCTTTATGATGAGGGTGGGGAGGCTCTGACGCAGGCTGCTCAATGAAGCAGTGGATGCCCCATGCTGGTAGCATTCAAAGCCAGAGTGGATGGGGGTCCTGAGGAAGCCGACCTAGTGGAAAGTGTTCTTACCCACGGAGATGGGATTGGAACCAGACAAACTTCCAACTCAAACCACTCTAGGATTCTGTGATTTGACTAACTGTTTTGTATTTCCCCTCATGAATTGACTGTAGGAACTGATGTACCCTATGAAACATGCCAATTTGGCTAGCTAAATTATTCTCATTACTCCTTTACTTGTACATAAAAGTCCCAGACAAAGATTAAAAGCTCTCCATACTCCAAAAGGCAACACGTTCTGCAGCACAGACAGTTTCCATCCAGTTGGAACATTCCAGAAATGGCAGTGATTTGGAATGGTGGCAGACACCAAGACCTGAGCCCTCAGTAAGCTTATCAAACTCAAGCTAAATCTTGTTCTGCAGTATATCTACCAGTCACTTAAGTGTACTAAAATCACAGCCAGCTCCTGCTGCTGCTATGAACCCTTTCCTCACAGTATAATATAAAAAGCATGTCAAGAATTAAGAAAAAAAAAATCAGGAAGAAGATTATCTATGCCATCCCTAAAATCTCAGACACGATTTTACATACTGCTTTTAGTTCTGAGCACACACTGAAGCCTCTCCCTCCCCATCTGTAACTTGGAGAGAGACTGATTTGATGAGTGGACTATTAGGTGGATAAAGAATTGACTGAACAATTGTAGCCAGAGAGTTGTTGTCAATGGCTCTGTGTCCACGCAGATGACAGGAGTCCTCTGCGGGTTCATACTAGGATCAGTGCTCTTCAACATCTCCATCAATGACACACAGTCAGATGAAGTGCACTCTAAGCAAGTTTGCTAATGACACCAAGCAGAGCGATGCAGCCAATAGAATAAAAGGAAGGGATGCCATCCAAAGGGATGAACTGGACAAACTTGAGAATTGGGCCTATGGGAACCTAATGAGTTTCAACAAGATCAAGTGGAAGATGTTGCACTTGGGTTGGGGCAATTCCAGATACGTATACAGACTGGGCAAAGAATTCACTGAAAGCAGCCTTGCAGAGAAAGCACTTGGCTCTCATGGATGAAAAGCTGTTTGTGAGCCAGCAGTGTGCACCTGCCTCCTGGAAGGACAACTGTATTGTGGGCTGCAACAACAGAGGGGTTTGAGCAGAGAGAGGGAGGGTACTGTCCCCCTCTGCTCTGCCCTTGTGAGGCCCCATCTGGAGTACTGCAGCCAGGTCTGGGGCCCCCAGTACAAGAAAGATGTGGAGCTGTTGGAGCGGATCCAGAGGAAGGCCATGAAAATGAGGGCTGGAGCACCTCCCCTGAGAAGAAAGACTGAGGGTACTGGGTTTGTTTAGACTCAAGAAGAGAAAGCTTTAGGTATTCCAATATTTAGAAGAGCTTTTAGCCAGGAGAGAGACTGACTTTTTTAACATGGTCCCTCAAAGGGACTGATACAATGGAAATAAAAGACGACGACAGTCTGATTATGTAATGCTAATTAGAAGGTAGCACTAGTAGACTGTTCTTATTTCTAAGTCACAGGAACACTGCAATAGATGAGACTGGAAGGTATGTCTTATTCTGTACATCACTGAAAGAAAATAACAGCATCTAATGAGAATCTTCCTTTCCACTGAACAGTGAAAGCATTATTTATAAGTGCATAATTAAATGGTAGGTCAGTTGCGTTACTACTGCTCCTTGCATGCTTTTCCCTCATGATAGTAAATTGCAATTCAGTTTTTAGATTAGTCTAGTTTAGATAGCAGTATAGTCTTCAGTTCAAAGTGGTTATCCTAAAAAAAAAAAAAACTTATAGGCCAAATAGCTTAATTTTCAACCATGAGAGCTCCTTAAATGCAGAACTGTAGAAAAGAATGCAGTCAACTTTGTTCTTATTGACTTCTAAAGATTTTTCTAAGCCTGTGCTACATTTTAGTGTTACAATGAGCAAAAAAACCTAATCTCAGAATCAAAATAATGTCATCTAATAAAAATTATTGAAAGTTCACAGAAATTTTGGACATTTTCAAAATGCATTACTAACTCTAAACATTAATAATCTTCTCATATTACAAATGTGACAGTGCAGAAGAATACCAGACAAAAAAAATAATCAAGGAGTATGTCAAAAATGTCAGCGTTTCAGCTTATCCAAAGTCTACAGATATTAATGAATTAAGTTGGTAAACACAGTAACAGTGCTCTAACTGGAATGTTATGTTTCTCATAAATGAGTTAATCATTACATTTTCTTGCAATTTAGGTCTTATCATAATGAATCTGAAGTGAATCACAAGTAGTCAGGTAGATGATTTGTTACCTGTTTGTATATTAAAATAGTGTTGGTTAAGGGCACTCAGTAGCAAGCTACATCTGTTTTCTATGAAGTAACAGCTTTATCCATCTTGAAAGCAAATTTAAGCTAAACAAATATAATCAAACATTTTCTAGTACTTGATCTAACAGCTGAAAATCCTGCCTATGGCAGGGAGGTTGGAACTTGATGATCCTTGAGGGTCCTTCCAACCCAATCCCTTCTATAATTCTATGTGCAAAAGTTCAAGTTGAAGTATCATGCAAATAAATGACCTCATATCACCATAAATAACTCCAAAAAGAGAAGAACCCAGAAGGTAAAACAAGTCACACCAAAAACTGCAGTGTTTTAGAAATAAACCATTACTTCTCTAAACTATTTCATATGGTAAGAATCCTACACTACAATCCTGAAGAACATGACATCAAGTTACAAGGTTGCTCTGGATATACTCCCATCATTTTCAACAGCTGGTAAAGCATACACTGCAACAGCTCTGAAGGCAAGGATGAAAGGAATGACAAAGTCAGTAATGTCTCTTCAAAAGGTCAGCATTTAGGTGGAAGCTATCAGTGACAGCAGACAGATGATGCATGGTAAACTGCACATCTCTTCTGCTAAAGCTGTGAGGCTCATGTCTATCTCTCAACTTCCAGTCTGATAANTACTAACTCTAAACATTAATAATCTTCTCATATTACAAATGTGACAGTGCAGAAGAATACCAGACAAAAAAAAATAATCAAGGAGTATGTCAAAAATGTCAGCGTTTCAGCTTATCCAAAGTCTACAGATATTAATGAATTAAGTTGGTAAACACAGTAACAGTGCTCTAACTGGAATGTTATGTTTCTCATAAATGAGTTAATCATTACATTCTCTTGCAATTTAGGTCTTATCATAATGAATCTGAAGTGAATCACAAGTAGTCAGGTAGATGATTTGTTACCTGTTTGTATATTAAAATAGTGTTGGTTAAGGGCACTCAGTAGCAAGCTACATCTGTTTTCTATGAAGTAACAGCTTTATCCATCTTGAAAGCAAATTTAAGCTAAACAAATATAATCAAACATTTTCTAGTACTTGATCTAACAGCTGAAAATCCTGCCTATGGCAGGGAGGTTGGAACTTGATGATCCTTGAGGGTCCTTCCAACCCAATCCCTTCTATAATTCTATGTGCAAAAGTTCAAGTTGAAGTATCATGCAAATAAATGACCTCATATCACCATAAATAACTCCAAAAAGAGAAGAACCCAGAAGGTAAAACAAGTCACACCAAAAACTGCAGTGTTTTAGAAATAAACCATTACTTCTCTAAACTATTTCATATGGTAAGAATCCTACACTACAATCCTGAAGAACATGACATCAAGTTACAAGGTTGCTCTGGGTATACTCCCATCATTTTCAACAGCTGGTAAAGCATACACTGCAACAGCTCTGAAGGCAAGGATGAAAGGAATGACAAAGTCAGTAATGTCTCTTCAAAAGGTCAGCATTTAGGTGGAAGCTATCAGTGACAGCAGACAGATGATGCATGGTAAACTGCACATCTCTTCTGCTAAAGCTGTGAGGCTCATGTCTATCTCTCAACTTCCAGTCTGATAACATAGCAGAACTTCCCCTCAAATAAAAATCTGTACTGTTGCAGTCAGTGTCTATTTTTTTTTTTTTTTTGGCTTGGAGTATGAGCAATGGCAAAGACAGAAACCTGTCTGTGGGCAAGGATACCTTCCTCATTTCTATTTATTATAAATCACACAAGTCTTATAATTTAGGATGGAATTAAACACTACTTATAACCACTGACTAGGAGACGGTCCTATGAGAAAATAAATAGGCGAACATTTGCCAGGAGTTACTGGTGTATTTAATCAGTACATTGATCAGGGAAGCCTGGGTGAAGTTGTCTGTCTTCTCTTGTGATGAATTGACACCAGACACGCAGAGTTGCCAAATTTCAGAACCACTGACAATGATTTACTACTACTGAAAGTATCTTTAATTGCAATGGGAAACATGAAGGGCAGCAGGAAGCCAGCATCAGAGATCCCACCACTGTACAAGGGACAAATCCTGATTCACAAAAATAAAGCCATGTTGCTAACAGCAGGTATTTCCAATTGAGGACAATGGGTTATCACTGGTTATTTTCAGATATGTATCATTTGTTTCTAGTCCATCAAATGCTGAAGTAAATGAATATTGCACAGATTTAACTTCATCAAATAAATACCAGTTGGTGATTAATCAAACTTCAAAATTTCCAAGCAACTTCAATTACCTTTGTTTTGCTTCTTCATGCGGATGTTCGTGCGTTTAAATTTCGCTGTAATGTCATGGTAAACTACAGTAGGAAAAAAAACAAACACAAAGACATTACAACTAAGTTCTGAGATGCAATTTTACATTCCTCTTTATATTTAGATTTTCTTGATAACCCAGCTTTTGACTTAAGATTTTCCCATCAGGCTTTGGTGTCTTAGATTTCTCTATACAGAGATTTGCCATCCCAGTCTTCCTGCTTCAAAAGGAACCCCAAACTGATTTCCTCTGGTGGTTGCTGTACACATCTGATTCGGTGACTCAGACTCTGCATACTGAATTCTTATACAACAGCAAAGATGGCCCATATTAAGTAGAATGCATAGGGAAAACACCACTAGTTTTTAATCAAATCCCAATTTATTAGTGTAAAATATTAATTGTCAGGGAACACACTCACAAGGATAACTGCGGTTTCACATTCATAAGAAAAAGTTGTATTATACTGAGCATTTAGGTACATAAATAACTTGGTTAAAGATGTGTCACTGTAAGGTGTACCATCTTCCTTTTTTTAGGAGGTATACTGCTATCACTCCTGACATCAGACAGACCTGTATGCTATTGAACTGAATTCATAAAAAGCTACCATGGAACACACCATGGACTTCTCTAGCCCTCCAAGTACTTTTCTGTATACATGGATTGAATGAACAGGGAATCACCTTTAAATGGCAAAAGGGAAAAAGCACAGTAAAGTCCACTGTAGAGTAGAGATGCCCAGCCACAGTTAACATCTTTACAGCAGAGATCAGCTCTTGCTATTACTGCTACATTTTTAAAAAGCCTGGAATACTACACATTAAACATTCCAGCAGAATAGAACAGTAGAATAGAAATCTCTCAACAATATTTTAGCAGAATCTGCTTATATTATGAAATTTTATCATCCTAGAACTGTTGATACAAACCTGAGTGAAAGAGAAGTGCTAAACGGATATTCACTGCAGTTAGTGGCTTATTTTACACAGAGATTAGTAGACTGTGTACTACTGTCTAGCTAAAACGATCTGGGGCTAGTATTTTGTAAAGCACACTGAAGAAACTAAGTAATACACAAATAAAAATATAATGAATTAAACCAAAAAGGTTCTAGTTATCTCTTTACACTTTGCAACTAGATCCAAACAGCTTTAAGCAGCACATTTATTGTTCATTGAAAGCTGAAGAGTCAAAAAGAATACTACTTACTTGTGTGGTTCTGATATAGTTCTATAAAATGTAAGCTCTGTATTGCTCTGTTCTTTGCCTAGAAAACAAAAAAGAAAAGTTTTTCCTTGAATATGTATGTCAAGTATTGGTATGCAAAGCATTGTTTAGTTAACTTGATAGGAAAAAAAGGAAGAAAAAAACTAAAGAAAGCAGGTTTGACAGATCTAATCCATTTACTTTATAAAAATGAAAACATTTGAGTTAATAACTGTCCCCTCCCAATAGAGTGAACATTTCAAAGGATTTCACAGGGTACCAACAACTTACTGTATATTTCAGCGTTGCTATTTTTATAAGTTTTGTTGACCACTGAAACACAAACTACATTAAGGTGGATGGATAAGTAAATATTTGAAGCCTAAAGGAGCCATAAGGTCATTACAGACATGGAAGACAAAGTCCTACACACCATTCAATGAGCAGATTGTATGCATACATGGTTTTATGTGTTTGCGTAGACTACAAATATACCAATAATATAAAAGTATATGTTATATTTTTGTATGAAATATTTGTACTTGCTTTTAATCAACATACTTTCCGTAAAGCATTCATCCTGTCACCTGCTTTCCCCAATGCAAAACCTGAAAGATAAAGAATATTATTACTGAGAAACTCCATGATACATGAAGTAATGTCTTGAGAAAGAAGGGAAAGAAAAACAACAACACAAACAGTGAATTTCACAAACAAGACTACTTCCTGTTATTTCTGCTCCATTACATAGAACACACACAGAAAAAGTACCAGAGAAAACCACATTTAGGAAGTAAGAAGTTATGAATATCTAATGATTTGATGTCAATAGCTTGTTGTTAAACAAAGATAAATATGGCTTAATTCTTGTGTTTGAAACATGTACAGTGCAAATAACTGAACAGAGATGGCTGCTTCATCTAATAAAAACAGCCTTCTGTTTAAAAGGAAACAAGTGAAGGAAGGAAAAAAGGAAGCTGACAGACATCAACTACATCTGTACAAATGGCATCTTGAAAGCCCTAGAAACAGAGGAGACTGGGTTTATATCAGCAAAATAGGGAACATTAAAAATGGGATTTATAAACAGAATTGTGTATTTGCAAAATAAATATTCCTAAAGAATAGGGAAAAAAAGTGGGGCATCAACCGAATGCGTGGAATGAATAGGAGACAATCATTTTTTATGAATTTTAAAGTCCCATGCTGTCAGACAGATTGAGTTAAAAATATTTACTTATTTAGCTTTTCTATTCTTTTGATGTTTCCGTTGCGTCCACTGGGGCTGAGTTTTCCGTATCATGGAGCCCCATATAAACAGAAAACCAACTGAGTTGGACTCGTTGGCCAACATAGACTCACTAATTTCTTGCAGATATTACAGGAGAAATGGACTGGAAGAGAAAGCATCTCAACTACTGTGTTGCTGCAAGAATAGAGGACATCACCACAAGTCCGGAAGACGACAGTCTAAGAACAGAAAGCCAAGGGTAGCACTTGTCATCAGCTAACACTTGATAGTTTTCCCTATGCACACCATACACCCAGGAGTTTTCCATCACTTTTTAACTCCTGTAGAAGAAAATGCAAGGAAACTGCTATCCTTCTAAGCACACACACACCTCATTAATAACGTATTAACACAGAAGTCACACGAAAGATTAGAAAACTCCAAAAGTGATCACTTGGGGAAGCTCAATTCAATCATTCTTAATTTAGGATTAAAGTGTCCCTTTAAGGACATGATGATGTTTCATGAAAAACTTTTTCAAAGAAAAGGTAGGTAGAGCTTTTCAGAGCAACAATGCTCTGCTGGAGAACCACACCTTGCTCTGCGCATATGTTCCTTTCTTCCCCTCTAAACTGTACAGAAACTTCAGCTTGAACAGCCCATCTGGACTTGAATCTTTCAAATAGATGAAGTTCTGCAAAACTGTACCCAACTGGAAATAAAGTTGTCTTAATAAAGTTCCTACGTACATCTCATCATCAAAGGTATCTATCAAGCTCATAATAGAAGACTATTTACATACAGGAGTTGGAAGTTCTGCACATATACTGAAAATAGAACTTTCTTTAGTACAGTCATAACATTGCAAATGTAATTTCCTATATTCTGTCAGCATCCCATATTCCTGTCTCTATTATTTGGATTATTTATTTTATAGCTATTCACTTTTTTCTTTTACAGAGAAGCTTCTTTATTTCTGCACAGAAACATTTTTGGCAAATTTCAGTTTTGTTTTTCTTTTTTTTCCCCCTCACTTTTTTTTGTTGTTGTTGGTTTGTTTTACAATGATATCTCCTCCTTTATAAAATTTGTAACCTTAACACATGAACTACTTCCTCATCAACAGTGGAAATTGACTGAGTTAAACCAATGGGGAATTTTTCTTGCAGCTTCACTCCACACACAATCCCTTAAGAAGCTGTGGTAGAGTGCAATTCTTGTTCTCCTCATTTTATAAAGAATGACTCTGATCAGCTCAAAGGCTTTTCTGGTCAAGACTGTTAAGCATTTTACTTGAAGTAGGAACTGCAATTAGTTATTTAAGAATATTTTCTGAGCTTCTAAGGAGAGGAACATCTGTGTCATTGCTCTAAGTGATACGAAACAGTACCATAATATTAGATGAGATCCTCTTGGTATGATTACTTCAAGAGATAGCTTGGCTAGAGCAACTGTTCAGCATAATTGTGCTTAAATACTTCTGTTACAAGGAGAACAAAACTAAACTGAATCCCTCTGATCAGTATTCTTTCTCCAGCCTTTGCTGAGAAAGAAAAGAGCTCTGTTCATAACTTGTATTATTAGATATTTCATAATACCATTTTTCTTTTGATTAGTCCCATTTCCTTTATGCCATAGAGAGTATTTCCGTGGTTGGACTTTAAACTGCTTGCTGAAAAGACCTTTATAAAGAATTTTAACAGAGAAAACCTATAAATGGGTCAAACTGCAGATCACTGAAGTTACTACAGGAATAGACTCAAACAGCCACGAGTATTCTTTTTCCTTAGAAGTATAACATGAAATCTGTAGGACCGATAGCCTTTTTTAGGATTACCTTCAATAAAGAGAGCTTCCTGAGGAGTCTGAAGGATATTCATGGTCTTCTGATTTAACAGATTAATGACACTTCCGAATCAAGGTAGCTCATGCTACCTGAGAGTACCAGTAAGTCAGCTGTTACTTTGTAACTGAAAGCAGTAATTCTTATAGAGAACTATCCTCATGTGTGAGAAAGAAAATAAATAAACAGAAAAATGCATTTTTTTTTTTCTGGTGTACAAAGTCTCTTCGAATCCTCACGTCTTTGGAAGTTCCATTACAAACAGCAAACACAACGTACCTGCAGCCCCTTTACCATTCCCAACAGCCACTAAAGCACGTATTGATTTTTTTCTGCCTTCCTTTGCCTTCATACAAAACACATTTTTCACCTGAAGAAAGAAACAAAGCATCTTATTACAACACAATCCAACTGCATTATATTTATTTATTTTTAAAGAGATTCTGTTTACTAAAGAGGAATTGCAAGTTTGTAATGAAGTGTTCCAATATATACTGCCTTTGCCAGTGAGCAACAACTGCAGCAGGACACTGGTTTGAAGACATTAAATAACAGCTGCTAAAAATCTTTCCCAAGACACACAAGAAGTTATTTCAATACTTCCACTAAAATATTCCCTCTGTTGCATTTAGCTGTACAACAGATAATAGTTCAACATTACACAAGCTGTATTTATTATGCAGCACAACCCAATTCCTCTTCATTCAATGAGACCCAGACAAACCAAAAGGTTGGACAGCCATGGTCTAACACCTTATCAGAGGTCCTTTGTCCACTTAACGCCTGTTCTGTGGCATGCATTTGCTGAATATTTTTATTTCTTGGTTCTTCATTATGTTCTTACGCATGTCTGTGTGTGTACAGCAAAAGAAATCTTGCTTTCCGCTTTCCTGAAGCCCCAGTATGGCTTTTCCATGTTACAAGAGCTAATTTAAATATTCATTGTTAGTGTAGAAACTAAGCAGCTCATCTCAGTTTTCCCCATATATAATCATTCAGTAAGCTACTCTGGTTGTATTTTCTTATTTGAAAGGAAATTATTACAATATGACTTCAACAGTCTTACTGAAACTAACAATAAGACAAAATCCTCTGACAACATGGGGTACAGATTAGGACTAAGTACTTCTGAAAAACTCCACTCATGCTTTTATTAAAATAAAGACATTGCTAAATTCAATGTGCAAGCTTTAGAGACTGCTTCTAAGAATAATCAGCTTTACTAATTACTTACTCCAAGCTTTTATTCCTTCTGCAATCTTACTGCTTACAAGAGCAAGCTAAAATACAAGCACTCCATGATGGAAGTACCTGCAGAAATAGGTTATTTAATGAAAATGCAAAATAATGATGAAAGGAAGAGATTGAAGCAGTAATGCTCTCTCCAGAAGCACTGAAAGAACACTATTTTTGGCAGTGGAAAACAAAAGTTTGTGCAGAGCAATCTAAATACATACTTTATATAATGAAAGGCAGGCATGCATATTGGCAAGAATAAATAATGTGATGTTTGTAAAAATCAACTCAAAAATTCTTTACCCTCTCCAGAAGGTGGCAGGAAAGACCCATGCAATGAGCTTCTCCTGTGGCCTCTACCTAAAACTGCACTTGTCAGCTGTTTCTGAGCAGCTTTGAAGGAAAATGTGCTAAGTCACCCATCACAATCAGTGCTACTGCATCTCTCCTGAAATGCTGTAAAGGTTTTTCAGGATTGATAATGTGCCCAAGCAGCCATGGCTGCTGGAACAACTGTGTCCTTAGATTCTCCCTGCACACCCCCGTGCCTCCTTACATCAAAGTGATCAGTGCTCTGCTGGAGTGCATTCAGAAGTGCTTCCCTTCCATTTTGCCATTAAAGCAATGCAACTGAAAGCGTATCATTAAGCAGCACTGGAATTAATTAATACACAATGTAACAGCTTGCCACTTTTAAAACAGCATGACCTCTGAAATTGCAACTGAAACTAAGATGCAATTATCCTTATTTGCTAGACTACAATTCAAGCTAGATTTAAAGTCAATTTATTAAATTCCAAAACACACATGCTCAATCTTAATCACAGTGTCTCAAATTGACTGTCTCCATTTCCATTATTCAGTGGCAACAATGCAGATTAAGCTTGCTTTCAAGAACAGAGATACTATTCTTCCATCTGAAATGCAGAATGAAACCACCTCAAGTATTCCTCAAGAGGAATAGCAAGCAAAGTGTCAAAGGTGGAGTTAGAAGCATGGAAGGATGCTGCAGTCCTTCCACCATTATTAAAAGCTAAGGATTACTGTGACTTCAAACACGTAACAGCTCGTTGTAATGTGCTAAAAGCAAGAAAAAAGCCCAATGCTTCGTTAGTTTTCCCTCTTGTGAAAAAGAAAAAATAACAGTATGTGACTGATAAGACAAACTGATCACCCACGGAAAGCCCTCCTTACTATGAAGCACAACCTGGGCACCTTGGGGCCACACCTGGGACAACTGCTACTCCCTTGCTTCTGATGAGAGCATCCATGCAGGTTGATCTCCTCATGGCAGAAGATCCTCTGGTCCAATACTAAGGTACAAGGTGAGACAAAATAAAACAAGAACAGGGTACTAAAAGAAAATCCTTTCCATGCAAGTGATCCTAGAGAGGCATACAGCTAAAAGGCTTTGGAAGACAGTAAACTTGAGAGGACAAAGTAAAAAAGCTGCATGTCATATAAACAAAAATTGAGCCCACGTTAGTTAGATTGTGTCTGTATCACCCTTCTCTTCTCTGTGAAAAGCACCAATGATAGAGTAGATGCATACCACTCCCAGGTATAACATAAAACTACAGTAACAAAAACCCATCTGGATGTGGTGCTCAGAGACATGGTTTAGTGGTGGGCTGTTAGAATTAGGGTAGTATGATTAGGTTGTGGTTGGACTTGATGATTCTTCATCTTTCCAACCTGAGAGATTCTACAATTCTATGATTAAAATTGCACAAGCTAGTTGCAGGGCAAAACTAGTGCTGCTGACAAGTGATAAGACTGAGATACTTCCCTTGAAAGCACGCACGTGGTGGACAGTGGCAGGGTAAGTGCATCAGAAGGCAATTAGTCTGTCTTCTACTACTCTACTCTTCTCAAGGAATAGTTTTTGAATTCATATTAAATATCAGTTTGGTCTGATAAGGAGATAAAGATGAATCTAGTAACGCAACTGAGGTCAGGCTGCTATGCTCACAGGTCCAACAAGTAGAACAGTGTTATGCACATTCAGAGTGGCCACCACCTCCTGCAGCTCTGAGTCCAGCTTCTGAAGCTGGGCTGAGGGATGTGGCTGCTGCTTTCTCGTTTGCAGATTCAATCAGTAGCAAAGCAAAATATAAGGACATATAACTATTAAAGAGCATCCAAAGAAGAGCTATGAAGATGGTGAAGGGTCCAGAAAGGAAGATGTAAGAGTTGCAGCTGAGGTCCCTTGGTTTCTTCAGCCTAGAGAATAAGAGGCTGAGGGGAGGCCTCAGCCATCCTGCTCACTGTGCATCCATACCCTGCGTGCTTACTGCATACAGTAATCACAAGAACCACTACACAGAAATGGACTCCTCTGCCCCTTGTTGAACAAATCATATGAAAGTTTTTGATACGATACTGGAGGATTTTTTCCACAAAGGCTGACTCATCTCAGCTTTGGGATAAATCCTAGGCACAATTCTCATCCACATTAGAAATGAGACCAATTTGCAGAGAAACTATAGATGAACTCAGGTTAGTGTTGACAATTTTCCCGTTATGTGCATAAAATTCTCCTTCATAGCTCGCTAGATAAAATGATGCAACCCAAATGCCCTACTGACACAGAACGGGTCTTAATGTGGGTTCATTCTACAGCTCACATCCAAGCATGATTCTTGAAGTCCCACACTGTATCTGAGGTGACTTTGCTTTCTTTTCATAGGATAACTGCAGTTGCAGGGAGCATGCCAAAACTCTAAGAACACCCAGAACATCAGAAAAGAAGTAATAAAAATAAAATAAAAAAAAGAACACTCTGAGTTGGATTTGCTGCTCCTTGTGAGTCTCTTCCAACTCCTGGTTCCAAACAGGGTCATCCACAAAAATCAGACCATGTGACCGAGAGCTTTGTCCAGATGTTTCAACTCCAGCAAGCTCAGTGCCACAGCCACTGCCCCAGGCAGCCTGAGGCAGTGCCTGACTACCCTCCTGGTGATTAACTTTTTCCTGATATCCAACCTGAAGAAATGTTGGCGCACATTTACATTTCCTCTCTCAACCCTCATTCTTTCCTATAACAGCTGCTTTCAAGTGTTATCATCATAGAAACCGTCTGGTAACTTTCATTGTCAGTCAGGAGGCATCGCTGGTATCGTCCTTGGAGCGTAAAATTTGCCTGCAGTTCTAAAAATCAAAATCTACATCTCTACAACCCCAAAATACATTTGTGCCAACATCTCATTTTAAGTAAACTATTACTCAGAGTATCACTTATACCATATAATTTTTCAGTCAAGGATGTCAAGCAATAGATCTCAGACACTGTAATTTCAAGCAGCATTCCCTTTCATAAGGCTTTTCTGTTGTGCCCTTCACAAAAACAATAGCTAGAAAACAACTTTCAATGATTATTTATGAAGGCTTTTGACTGTGCCTTAAGGAATTATCTTTTTGTCACAAGTGTTAAATCTACCAAGAATAATCCTGCACTCCTAAAGCAAAGATGTATGAACAGCTTTTCTCATACGAAGTTGAAACTATGGTTTATATTCTACTTATGATTCCCTGCTACATCTAGGCAATTCATACTTGTTTAGTGGATGTAAAACATGTTACTACCGTGTAAAACAGCTAGAAATCTTCTCTATGTTCATATTCCCTACAGGTATCTCTCCACAGTTCCATGTACCTTCTGTAACAATCCGCTTAAAAACACTGAAGACAGGACTTGGCAGGACAGTCCAGCCAAGATGGGCAGTGTACTCCACAGTCTTCACACTGATATAAGGGCATGGTATTATTGTGCCATCTTCTTCCCCAGTCTGGCTCTGGAAGTTCGAGCCTTCATCTTAAACAGTGTCATCAATGTAGGGATTAGAGTTCATAGTCTGCCTAGGTTCCAGGAAATCGAGCAGAATCATCCCTTTCCTAAACTAAAAAATAGCACGTATCACCTTACCCACAAAGGGCTGCATCTTGAACTTTTTCTTCAATAGGGAATTCGCGTCGCCACTCGATAATCCTTATCAGGATCAGCCTATACTGCCATAATACCAACATCCACCTCTGACAACTTGGGACAATATAATAACAGCAGAGGCATTACTTTTGGAGCAGCCCTTGTATTTTTGCAGCTGTATTTTTCAGCAAACCCACTCCTATTTTGCCACATCTGTGGCAACATCTTAACAGTGTATCCCTAGCCTGTTTCTTAAATACTTTCTTATTACTCAGATATAATGAAGCAGTGAAAGACTTCTATGGCACAGGGAAGTGCTGCATAGCAATCAATTTTTTTGTTGTTTAACCTAATGAATTTAACAGTAAATAATTACCAGACACAGAAGAACCTAATTCAGTAAACATCTAATGAAGTACCTGAACTGGCAGCTGACTGGGAGTTGTCACAGTGACAGAGGAACAGCCACGTCTCCAATATGACGTCTCAACTAACTGAAAACACTATGACCTGCAGGGTTCATTAAGGTTATAACACTTATCTGCAACAACTATAGCAGAAGTACAACCTAAAAAAATCAAATCTTATTCCACGTTAACTTCAGTATGAAGTCAGAATCAGTAAATTACATGGCAAGTCCTGAGACAGCAAAACACTTCAGATGGTTTTAAAGCACTTGACAGCTGGGACACTTGGGAAGTGGACAACCACGAGAGAGGTGAAATCCATTTTCTTATTACATTTAGGAAGCAGGACTAAAGTTCACAATTCCCTCCCTTTCCTTTAGATTATGGAGAATGGGACTTAATGGCCAGAGACACGATACTGTTAGTAAGATATCTGCAGCATGCCCAAGGTGAAAAAGGAGGCCTCCCTTTGGTCTTCAACCAATTTGCAAATAAATGTAAGCCCCTAAGACAGGTATGTCCAACCAATAGCCCATCTCAGGCATGCACCTATTGCTCCCAACGACCACACAGCAGTGTATGAGTGGCAAGGGGTGAAACTGGCATATGGGGAGGGCACAGTGCAGTTATGGCAAATGGTTGCGTGCACTGTGATACACTGGCTGAACACAGCCCTGTGAAAAGCAAAAAATACACTCCTGTCCTCTACATTTTGATATACAGGCTTCCAGATTGCTGGAAAAAGTTATCAGTTTTTGGGTATACCTGCAACTCCTTTTTCAGTCAACACAAATACATTACCTGTGAATTTTCACATGGAATGTACTGAGTTTCAATCAAACATTCAACTAAAAAAAAAAAAACAACTGACTGCACATTAATTTTGCAGTGTGTGTTATTTCATCTGTAATTGTGCATACCAGTACCACTTCACTCATTCAAATCAAAGTTGATCTTAAATAGCAACTTAGTTTTTAAAATAAATACAGATTGTTATGGGACAGTACCTGGTAGTGGTACAGAGAAAGTATGAATCCTTCCCACACAGGCATTACTAGTCAACTTTGGGAGTGGAACACAAGATTAAGCACTCAGAGTGAAACTAAACAGAAATTCAAACTCAAGAGTAGTATAACCACTGTGTCTAGAGAGCAGTATAACACAGTGTCTAAAAACACAGGCATTGTTTCATACAACTGTTTAATGAGCAAAACCATGATAATGACAAGGGTTAAGCAACAAACAGTCAACACTACTTAAGTGTGTACTGACTCACTGGACAGTCACTTTTTCACAGAAACAGAAAGATGTCAGAATTTGTATTAAGCACAGATTTGGTACGTGTCTATCAGAGAATGTGCACAGATCCCAGTTAATGTCTCAGCTCTAAGATCATGGTTAGAAATTAAAGAAGTGTCTCTTCAATGCAGCAGCTAGACATGCATACTTTTTCCAATAATAAAGTAGTTAAATATTAATTGCAAATAAGACTTTGATGATAACTCTGAAAGGGGGGAACAAATCTTACAAGCAATTTCATCTGGAGTAAGTAAGCAACATGAGAGTACTCTAAAGGAACAAGTTTATGCAATTACATTCAACACAAAGCCACTGGATTGATTTATGCCCCTGAGTATTTGTGTAACAGGGTTTAATTTATGAAAAGCACAATCCAGGATCTCACAAGTCCTTAGGCATTCATCCTGCTTTGTGGTGCTGCTCTTGCTACCTTGCTTTGTGGTTCCACAGTTGGGCTTCAGGGCACCAGGAGACAAACACAGCTCAAAGATTTCAACTCAATCAAAGAGGGCTGCAAAGGAACGTTGAATTTCTCCCAGGTCTTTCCACTTCACCAGTAAGATCAGTGCTCATGAACAAGGAAGACTTGGCTAAAACTTAGCACTCAATGCCTCCAGCTAGAAGTGGTCTATTTGCCACACCTTGCTGAGTTTTGCTTTCTAATAATTCAGTCACTTCAGCAAAATATCAAGTCCTTTTTAAACATCAAGTATTTAAAAACCAACAAGAAAAGCTGCAAAAGATTTTGAGATTTCAAGCTGTATACAACACTGATAAGAGTTGGAAATCACTTACCCACAGTTCCTACAAACCTCACCGATTGGGACACGAGTAGAAGAGAAGGGCATGCAAGGATAGAGGGCAAATATTGTTCTGATTTCTAGACCTACTGTCTTTTCAGGATCATTTGGTTCTGGACTGACAGCAAATGATTCATAAGACATGAGCTTATATCTGAAGTAAGGATTTGCCCCAACAAGGCTTAAACTAGTTCCACGGTTTCCATAGCAATGAACATATTTGAAATTGGAAAAGCTAATCAAATAAATGGCAGACAAAATAACCTGCAGTAGCACGAGCATGCACAATACCAATTGTTAATGGTCCGTTCTGGAATGCATCACATTCTCCAGGAATGGCTCGTTCATTGAGAAGTACAACACGTATTTGCAACACTAACACTTCACTATTCACTATTCAAAATCTACTGCTTTATCATTATTATTACAGTTTTATCTTGTTTTCAAAACCTTTACCATCTTTAAAAAGCACTTTCTGTGACCACATTCTGAGCGCTGTTTCTATTGAAATCATCATGGAGAATTTGGGTCTTCAAAACAACTTCCATCAGCAGTGTTACAGACCTTGACTTTTAGCCTGAAGCTCTGTCATCAGCAAGCAAATATCTTGAGTGACCTGGATTCAGTAATCAGCTAGTCACACCACACCAGCCAAGGGATCGCATACAATCAGTTACACATTAGCACTGCTACTCTATGTTTGAAAAGAGATGACAAGTACACACAATGGATGGATGAAGTATTTCAGAATCTACATTGCTTGTACTACAGTTGCATGAGGACTTAAAGCTTTGTCTGAAAGCAACTGCCATTTCATAGTCACTCATTTGAACCAGCCATTATTCACTCAGCGGAGAAGTTCCCATGTACAGAATGACAGACCCTCGAAACAACACACCAGACTGATTTCTGTAACATTAACTCAGTAAAGACTGTTAAATAATTACAAGCCCAATATAAAATAATTATAATTAAAGTCCTTGAAAAGTTTTGTAATGCTTACCTCAATGACTCTTGTTTCAAAATCCTCGTACGTTTCTGTTGAGAAAAGAAGCAGTGTATTACATTTCCTTGTATTAATTACATAACAGCACAGTTCCCTACAGTTAATACAATTTAAAAAATAATGCAATTTTTAGGTAGCTGTAATTTATAAATTTATCTCAGCACTAAGTAGAAAATAATTTGAACACCACTAAAAGCGAAGATTATTAGTTGCTTTGCTTCAAAAAGGCCTCAAATATACGTTCCTCCAAAAGTAATGCCTCCTATTTGTCACTATGGATACTACAACAGATACAAAGGGCACAATAACACTACTTGATAGAGCAAACTCTCAGCTACGAAACAATTTTTCAACACAGTCACCATCACTAGCTATGCGTTTTCACCAGCGATAGATGAGAGTCTGCATGCTGCACTCAGAACGATCTGTACCAGCAGAGGTGATCCACTGTTTCACAGCTGCTCTGACAGCGCCATTGCTAGAAGAATGTTTCCTACACAGTCTAACTTCCACTGTGCTCACATCCAGTGTTTGGTCTCCGTAAGTGTTCAGCAAGCCACATTTTCTGCATGGAGGGATTCAATTCCACACCTCTGCTCCAGATGCACTTCCATGTTAGATGCCACTGTGTCAGACTGCCCCTCCGCTGCCATCTGTCACGTGGCAACAGAATGTAATGGGACAGTGGAGGGAAGGTTCAAACCCTGCTGCCATACCACCACCATCTGCCTCTGACCTCCGGGCCAGCTTAATGAAATAGGAGGCATTATTTTTGGAGCAGGGTTTGTACTTGGTAATGTAAGGTCATTCATCCATTCTTTTAAAATGGAGAAAACAATGTGCAACTCTTCATTTATAGTGCATAATTTTACTATTATTTCTTTAGTAAAAATCAACACCTGTTAAGAAATCTAACTTTAATAAAATTCAGTTGAAATGGTAACTTCCTAGAAAGCATAATGCCAGTTCTGTTATAATTATAGTACAGTTCTTGTTTTAATTAAGAGATGAAAACCTATATACATCCATTGTGCTCTATTAGGTACCCCCATTTCCAACTGGAATCAGTACATCATCCTTTTAAGTATTGCAGTTGCAGAAGTAAGATGCAGTCTCCAAAGACTGTCCAATCTAAATAATCAGTGTAGCACACAGGAAAAAAGTAATACTTTTAATGTTAAAGCAAGACATCAATACAAACTGAAGCACAGGAAGTTCTACACAAATGTGCATGGGAACTTGCTCACAGTGCAGTGATGAAGCACTGGCACAGGCTGCACAGAGAGGTGGTGGAGTCTCCTTCTCTGGAGATGTTCCAGTCCCACCTGGATGCCTACCTGTGCAACCTGGGCTAGGGAGCTGCTTTGGCAGGGGATTGGACTAGGTGATCTCTTTCCAACCTCTACAGTTCTGTGATTCTACAATTTAACAGCTTTGTCTGAACATCACGCAGAAAGTAATAACAGAACTGCTGAAAACCTGAATTGACCTCAGAATCTCTCCATTATTTTAACCACAAGTTAAGCTACACAATCTTTCCAAATTAAACCTTAAATACTCTTCTGGAAATCACTGCAAGCCAGCACTTATACTGAAGCATTTTTATTAAATTATATCAGATATTCTTCCTAATTCTCTCCAGTTGCAGAAATGCTACGAAAAACAATCTACAGTATGATCACAGAAAAATTGTGCCCATCAGATCTTATCCAGAGCCCTTCACCCTGACACACACACTGCATGAAAAGCTTTATTCTAGTAAAAAAAAGAATTGACTGTTTTGAAAACAATGGGCAACAGAGTAAAATGCAACATCTCAGTATAAGAGGCAGAATAAACAGGAGATCTTACCAACCTCCTGCTTCTCCAATTTACTTTATGAACTAGAGATTTCATCACTTGGAAGAGTTTCTGCATTTGGTATAGTCACAGTGAAGCTTAAAGCAGCACAATAGCGGGAAAAAAAATATCAGGGACTCAGACATCACTTTATCATTTATATGGACTGTTAGAAATTATCTCAGTACAATTTAGAGAACTGCCAGGCTACAAGAAGCCTCCCAGAACACTAGGCATGCAGGGCTGAACAGCAGCATCTCAAACAACAGCTCATGCCTGTCTGGACACCAGGGAATCTGTGCCAGTCTCAGGACAAATGGATTATAGGGTTTGACTGTTTCAAGTCCACTCCTTCTACCACCCTGACAGCGTTTTGAACACAGCCAACGTCCTCACTCTCCTACAAAGTAATTTCTTTTTATTTTTTTTTTCCCAGAGAAATAGAGATGGTGATTGAACTATGGGGATCTGCAAATCCCCCGTTTTTACTGACAGTTTTACTGACATTTTTACTGTAGTGTTCTTTCCTCTTTTTGGCAGAACTTGAACTGACTACTACAGCCAGCTTTAATGCAAGTAACCAATATCAACTCTTACGAGGAACAGCTCAGATTGGGACTGTTCAGTCTGGAGGCGGAGGCTCAGAGAAGACCATGCTGCTCTCTACAACTGCCTGAAAGAAGGCTGTGGTGAGGTGGGGATCAGCCTCTGCTCCCAGCTAACAGCAATAGGATGAGGCAGAACAGCCTGGAAGTTGCACCGGGGGAGGTTCAGGTTGGATATAAGGAAGCATTTCTCCTCTGAAAGAGTGGTCAGGCAGTAGCACAGGCTGCCCAAGGAGGTGGTGGAGTCACCATCCCTGGAGGTGTTAAAGAAACATTACAGATGTTGGACTGAGGGACTTGGTTTAGTGGGGGAAACAGTGGTGGTAGGTAGATGGCTGGACTAGATGACCTTGGAGGTCTTTTCCTACTTTCGTGATTCTATGACCAGTAATCACACTGAAATCCAGAGAAACACTGAGGAGTACAGTTCATGCACACAATGCTGTTTGCAGCAGCTGGTGCTGCTGCTTTTAACAGAATAAACTACTTGAAAACACATTTGATTTTAAAAGTAACACTGTTGTGTTCAAAGCACGGAACACAAACCACGAAATTTTCTCAACTTTCCTCTATATTCCAACAGTAATTTTGAGGAATTTGGAGCAACTCATCAACTTCCAAGATTTCTAGCTTTCCCTTGTAAAAAACAGGCTGTGCCTCCTCCATTGTCACATCGCTACCTCCCACAGTACACATGCCCTCCAGGTAAGAAAATGAAATGCAGACAAGTGAACACAGGAAATCTTTCATTTATATTCTATGGTATTAGGCTGATACTAAAATAGAATGACTTACTCTTATAATTAGGGATAAAGGAAAGAAAAAAAAAAAGCCCTGAAGAGATCAGAAGGTAAGATATCCACAGATTCACAGGGCAAGTCCAAGCGAAACAACTTATCTCAGACATCATAGTAACATGAGACAAAATTACCTATTCCAGTTACAGGAATTGAAGGCCTGGGAAGGCAGCAGAGAAGTGCAAGACAGTAATGTGGGATAAATTTACGTGGGAGGTATTTACAAGACAAAAAGCTATAAAAAAATTACAAAATGCCTTCAGTCTACATGGACAACAGCATTATACAACTCTGGAAAGACAGTACTCCTGCTAACTTAGGGCTTGGTGCAAAGTATGTCTGAATTTTGAATTAAGGTCCAATTGAACGTTACCAGAAAATACTCAGACGGTATAATCCATACAAACAGCAGGTAGACTGAGCAACAAAGATGACTGCAAGGAGATCAGGAAAGAAAATTACTGCAGTCCATACACAATTTCCCACTCACTGGGAAATTCCCATTTATGTAGCAAGTCCCATTTATAAAGATTTTCTGCAACATGTTCTCCAAGATCACAGCTTTAACTGGGTGAACATAACTCCTGGACAAATACAACTCTGAAGACACCAACCAAGCTTAACTGCTAGAAAAACTAGAGACTGCAACTAGTCAGAAACAAGTGCTAGAGAAAAAACAGTTTAAAAAGATTTATCCCACAGGACAGATCCTTTAAGAAACAATGCAAAAACAGCTGTATTTCATACTCAAGACAATTGATGCTAACCCCAAAAATATTTCCAAACTCTAATATTTCTGTAACAGCCTGTAACATAATACAGTACTTCATAATAAAGTATAACATCAGACAGTCCATAACATATTCATCTAGCAGCGGAGATTTGACAAATTTCTCTTGAGTAAATACAACTTGTTCTCTGATTCGGCTGTCTTAATTAACACATCAGCGTATGTACAGACAAAGGCATCCAAGACAGAAGCACAGAATGGATTTTCAAATCACAGGAAAAGTCTGGAGCTCACTTTTACATAGTTCCTTGACAAAAAGGCTAGTAAGATTAAGAAAGACATTAATTCAGTCTTACCTCCATTAGGACCTGGGTCAGGAGGATCCAAAAGGACACCTCCCCAACACTTTCCACTCCATCCTCCCTCTCTCTTAATTTTAATTTTTCTTTTCTTCTCCCATGTATCTCTCTGCTGAATAATTTCAGACTGAATTCTGTCTCGTTCTTCTTTGCTTCGTTGGGAAAGTGCCTGTACTCTCCCATTTTTTATAAGAGGAGCATTAAGACCTGGCCAGAGGAAACCGGAGCGTCCTTGAAAAAGAGGAAAAAAGTTTTATGCCAAACTAGGACTGAAATTCTGGGCACAAAATGTGCAATAAAACAGAAAATTCTCACACATCTGAAGTGCTTCCTGTGACCTAATTTGTCAACTCTTTATTCATGAACCTACCTTCCCCGATCTCCTGGCCTCTATTGAGATTCTTTTTCAGCTTTTTCTTCCTTCTCTTCCCTCTTCCTTTCTTTACTCCCACACCAGTCTCTGCCAAAGCTCCTTTCCATAGTTCCTCAGCTGTCACTGAAATAAGAAAGAAAGAAACTTAAGTAAGTAATGTACAAGTACATCAGAGATTGGAAACTGAACCAAAAAACAGAGTTAACCCTATTGATTTTCAATGGGATTTAAACCATAGGATTAGTGCCTTGCTAAGAAAGTAATTTCCTGCCACATGTATATGCATCTCCTGCAGAGGTAGATGTGCCTCTACTACTGATGACTGCAATCAGATATGCACACAGCTAGATATATAATTTTTTTTCTGAAAATCCTTTTAAGGGCAGACATCCCCAACTAGTACCAGTAAGATATTAACTGTCAGGTCAATAAAAGAAAATAACTCATTAGGAGCTCATATCAGCAAAACCTTTAAGCACTCAGCCAAGGACGAGCATTGATGAGAGTCAACATATTTTTTCTAAAAACAAACAAACAAAAAAAACCTAAGTTAGCCTGCATAAAAATAAAAAACCCCCAACACAAAGTACAGATATCGTCAATATAAATCTGCAGATCTTTTCCTGTTCTAATTAAATACAAAGCCCTCGTTATCACTTAAGGAAATGGTGGGTGAAGGAAGGAACACAGAGCCCTGAACAGCCTCCTCACAGAACTCTCTAGTGTCAGCCGGCCTTCTCACGAGGTGACTGTGCAGGACATCACTGTTTGCAGATGTCTGGATCAGCTGACCACGAGAGTTACCATTCACCCCATGATATTTCCACCCAGCATACAGAAGAGCACGGTTGAGGGGGCACATATTTCATAGCAAACTTTACACTGCTGGGGAGCCCTACTGTGTTGACGTCAAGGTGCATGTCCGGAACTAGAGAGTATATCCAAAGCTATGGTTCAGTACTCAACTTTCTTTGCGTTGGGTAAGTTCAAATATGGGGTAAAGTGAGCTTTTTCAAAGGCACAATGCCCACCTTTTCAGCCAAAAGTCTTTAATCCAACTGGGGTGTTTGACTGTGATTCTTTTTTTGAGAAGGCCAATCCTGAATCACGTAGTTGATGCTCAGTACATTGGAGAGCAAGCGTATAAGAAGAGACAAAACACTACAAGTCCAAAAAGCTACCAAATACTATGCTTTTAGGGTAGGAAAGAATAAAATCATCTAAAAAGTCACCACACGTCCCAGTCATGTACTTTAGGAATAGTATAGCAACTTAAAAAAAAACAAAAAAAACCCAATACAGATTGCATGGCAGGCTAGGAAAGAGAAAGTGCCCACAGACAGCACGTAACAGCAACATTTATCATGCTTCCTATATGCTGAGGCAAGACTTACGTTTGCTCCTGAGTAGACTCCAGTCTCCATGAAAAAGACATTTCTCTCTGAAATGATAATCTCTTTTCTGGACTTTCAAGTAAACCCCCCCTGTCCATAGGTTCAAGGTAAGGAAAAAAGTCTACATTATAACACTGCTTCTTGACAATAGAAGGAAAGCAGTAGAAATCACAGAGCAAACACTGCATCGCAGCAAAGGAGACAAGTCAATGCCAATAGACTCAGCAAGATGAAGTCAGAACAAACCTTGTTTTGGCCTATATCACAGCACAGAATCTGATAAGATTAGAACAGTGAAACACCGAAGTGTAGCTCATCTAATCAATCTCAAGTAGTATCATCACTTATTTGGAAAGCAGCCATATTTAATGAAATATCAGAAGCCTGCGGGCTCCAGAGCTGAGAGCTCTTTCTAAGATGTCAGATACTGAAATGATTTTAAGACAGTGACAGGAGTAGAATACAGAGGGGATAGCCGGCAGTCAAGAAGATTACAATGGTGAGGACATAGCTTATGACAAACACAGCAACTAAGAAAATCAAATTCTGACCACGGACAGGTTAATCTGACTTGTCAGCAGAGCACTAGCATGGCTGGAGAGCATATACATAGATACATATGGAGAAAAAAATCTCTTGCAGTGGTAAAAGTAACCCCAGACATAAATAAGGATCACTGTAGTACTTTTCACACTGGAGAAGAGACTGAAATGAAGACAGCACAGTAGGCATGCAATCTCTTAATGATTTACAGTCTTAATCTTTCTTTCATGTCTGTGCCAGCTCAGTGAAATAAGAAGCTGCATGTGCTACTCTACTGTTAAAATAGCTCAAGTCGTGAGACCAAACCCACCACACAGATCTAGCCTGTTACTTAAAAGCACAAAGCTACTAACAAGGGAAATATGTGATAGCTAAGATTCTATCTTATGAACAAGAAAAAGATCCACTACTGCATTTTGCTGAAAGCGTACTTGTTATGCAAGATGATCACCAACAACTATCAACAGTTAAGATGCTACCCTGTTTTACTTAATCTACACTGTAATATTTGATAAGGATTTGGTTTTGTACACTTCTATGCTATTCTCCCATTCCAGGAGCCAGACATCACAGCTCATGCTTCAGGGGAAGACATATTAGGTCACACCTCAGTAACTCGCAAGTATTATCAAAACAGCTTGGTATAAACAGCCTTAAAGAACAGAATCAAGACCCTGATCGACTGAGATTAGAAGTAGATTTCTTCGCCTTGAGGAAGATGAGAGTTCCCAGCTTGCTCACTACAAAAGGATGAGAAATACAAATAGCAGTAAACTGTAAAATGGAAGGGAATAAAAAGAGAACAAAGGATTAACTTTGTGAAACAGCTAAACAGGTTCACTTTTTCCACATAACAAGCAACTTTTGTTTCAGTTTTTTGATGAGTCTAGCAGCAGAACATCACAAATCCGAAGACATTAATATTAATGACATAAAAAAAGGAACATGTTATAATAAACACAATTATTTTAGTGCATTGTTGCCTGTCAGTGCCATTACATATATCTTATCTTAAGGAACCTCATAAGGTCTTTCCAATCAGTAACATTCATTCTCAGGCTTCAGCTTGGATGAATACATAACTTCTCTTAGCAGACGAATTCTAAAACCATGATATTTCAACCATTTCCTTTTTCCAGACAAAAAAAAAAAAACAGATTTTGGAAAAAAAATTCTCCAAATATGAAATACAAAAAAGCATCTTGAAAGGCAATGCCTACATATTCTATTACAAGTGACAAGACAAATTACAGGCTCAAATGCTTAATGAAAACAAGTAAGTTTTCTTTTTCCTCAGAGGCAAGTTGAAGGCTTATCAGCTCCTCTAGGAACCTCACATCACAAGCCATGACATATTCAAGTGCAGGGACATTTCCTTGACCTTGCCTTATAGTAAAGACAAGCTTCTCCATCTCCAGAAAAGACTTTTTTTGAAAGACATTTCTGAAACAACAGTATGGACCCCTGATTTCTAAGCCTCTGATCTTAAGAAGATACAAAGCCTGAAAGAATTCAAGACTATGGTCAGTCTTTAGCACGTACGTGGTTTAGTTCACCTTTCATTTGTTTTCCTTTGATCTCATATAAATAAATACAGGTTCCTGATGCTTCAACATTACTTGTATCATTAGCCCAAAATTTTTTCTTTTATTAGAAAACAGTGGCATACAGGCAGCATTGAACATACAGGACAAAGACAATGAAAAGAAGTGCCAATCTTTCAAAGACCACTTAATAACAATAACCATAACCCCCCAAAGCATTTAACGTAGAAGTGTTGGGCAAAAAACATACATAGATAAGTTGTCACAAGAACAAAAGCTACATCTCATTTCATTGACTGAAGGCGAAGCAAACATGAGGCAAATGATTTAGATGTCACTTCCGATTGCACATGTTAACTTCTACTTCCAAGCACAATACTTAGCAAGGCTGGAGACAGCCTTACAATTGCTTTAGAACTAGGCACTGCATATAAAAAAAGCAAGGCATCTAAAAGAAAGGAGAAGTCTGATTTCATATCACTTGACAATCTTAGATTGAACTCAACCACCGTTCAAAAGTGGTGTAGCTCAGTGCACACCATCATTCACTCCAGACAAGCTAAGCTTGTAGTGTGTTTCCTTGCTTCAAAAGAAGTCTCATCAGCCTATTTAAAGACACCTGCATAAACAATTCACCTTATTAAAGAAGTTGAACTCTCTCCTTCACAGTTGAAATTCTGTGTAGGAGATAATACAAATAGATTTATTTATGAGAGGAAAAGAAAAAAAGGTATAACCACATACTAATAGAGAAAAAAAAATAAAAATAAAAATAAAAAAGGACAACGTGTATTTTGGAGATCTTGACATCCTCTCCATGTGTTGCTCCTGACAGTGAAAAGTGGTAGCTGTCACTGTAGCTGTTTATCTGAGTGGTCATACTTGGTTAAATAAAAAAAGCCATTTAAAAATTGAAAAATCTTTTATTTTTTTCCTCTTTTATTCTCAAGTAGGCGAGGAAGAAAAATGAACTACTTAATCCGAAGACAACTCACACAGGACTGGGAAAATTTAATATCAAATTTAATTAATACACAGGCTTTCAGAAACTGATACTTCCAATAAAGAACACAAATGCAGAGATTTATACAGAGTATAATTGCTTGCAGTAAGGAGAATCTCCAGAGACAACGCATGTTACTCTGAGTATAATTTTACATTGTTGGTCTAAATACAATTCCTTCTTCATTGCCACAATCTGTTCTATGAGCTCTGAAAGATGGTCTGTTCCCTACTCTGTATTCTAACCTATAAGGAAACATCACCTAGCAACAGAGAAATTAAGTTTTATTCATTTGTTCCCAACAGTAACTAATGGAATTAACACTGACTGGGAAAGCATAATTTTGATACAACTGTGGGCCCAAATAAAAGATCTTTAGACTCATATACACTTGGATACACCACAGATGTGGGAGCAATTCAGTTTGTTGGTATAGCCAAAAGGTTTGGATGATGAGGGACAATTATTTTCAGTATTCATGACACATCTGTGAGCCACTGCTGCCTTCAGAAATGACAGCTTATATATTTCAACTCAATTTTGTGGCGAAAAGGTCTTTACCTCACATTTTCCTCAGACAGATACATACTTCTCCCATGAAGCATACAGCACTTTTTAATCCACATTTCTCAACTACAAGCTCAAGCACCTGCCTGGAAACTCTGCACTTAAAGCCCTCAAGTTGCACTGGGAGAGGTTTAGATGGGACATTAGGAAGAACTTCTTCAAGGAGAAGGTGGCCAAACACTAAAACAAGCTGCTAAGGGAGGTGGTGGTGTTTCCATCCCTGGAGGGATTTAACAGATGCAAAGATATGGCAAAAGAGGGTATGGTTCACTGATGGTTGGTCTTGGTGATCTTGAGGGCCATTCCCAACCCACACCATTCTATACATTCTCCAGTCTGCCTGCCTGCTTGTAAGAGCATGTAAATGTAATGAGAGGCAGGAAAACAAAACTGCTCTATATTTTCACACAAAAGCTGGACAGAAACAGGCACAAGCAAGACTATCTGCTACATCAGGTCTGTGGAGGTATGGTTTTTCAAAAGAAGGCACTGATTTTCCAATCATCATCTAAAAGAAAAATCAAGTCCTTCTGTTTTTAACTAAGTGCATGAAAGCATTAAATAAATACAAACATAACTACTTTCCATAGTGGGGAGGGTGGAAAGGGAAAAGAAGAGATGGACAGAATTTAAGCCTGGAATAACATGATCATTTTAAATTACTCCATCAGAAACTCACTGAAATACATCACTGGACAAAAACAAATCCCAGCATATGCCCCTTCCAGAGTGCAGCAGCCAGCTATCTGGACAAGGATCACAGACTGCCTAGGAAAACTGCAATCCTCCTATTTAATGAGTTAAATTATCTTTAAAGATCAAGTAGAAGGGTACAGTCAACCCTGCTAACAAGAGTGTGTTAATATTTTTAAGAGTATGATGGAAGAGAAGTGAGCCTTCACTAATAAGATACAAAAGTACTGTCACTTTCTCAGTCACGAAGAACTGTCGTATGACATTTCATTTGAAATGTATGTTTCACATTAAAAATGCAAATACGACCATTTCACGTTACCACAGTTCTGAAACAACTATATTACTAAAGGATGTGAGTGCCAAAACGTGATTTATACTATTAATATCATACTTCATTTGAATTTTGAAGATGTTAAACTACTCAACTCCAGCTGTTAATTAACATGGAGAAAAGACAGTGGAAACAGCTCAGCAAGGACTGCTCTGAAACCAAAAGCCTCCCACCAAAAACTAACAACCAAACAAATAAAAACCAAATAAACTCACAAACAAAAACAAAGCCAGGAAGGAAAACAAAAAACAACCTTCCTGGTTTAAAGCCAGAGAAGAATAATAGCTTCACAGAACTAAAATTCAACACAGGAAGGCATGTTCCTAAAACTCTGATGGAACCCATAAAAAAAGGGACAGAGATGCAGTAGTTGGCGTGCAAGGAGGCCTGAAGAGCATGAAAAGAAGTCAATATTCCTTACAGACCCTATTAAAAGGAAGCATGTTACATCCACACATTGCCAATTCATGGCAGAGCAAATTCATGCATCCAGCTAGGGTGTAGGAGCAGCCACTAGAGCAGTTCTTCAGTCAAAGTACTCTGAATGTGACAAGGAAAAACCATTTTCCTTTTACCATCTCATCATTCACACCACAGCAGAACACAAAACCATGTTGAGGAGGATCTAGTAGCTAAGCTTGAACAGATCTTTGCTCCAGACTTTCAATAAACAAGGCCCACTGAGCCCCATTCTAGTTGGCTCCTCAGCTTCACTAAAGCTCCAGATCTTCCCAAGCCCCCCCCACCCTCAGACTTGATTCAGTGCTTTGCAGCAACCCCACCTGGACTCATAGGATGGCTGAGGTTGGAAGGCACCTCTGGAGCTCACCTTGTCCCAGCTCCCAGCTCAGGAACAACTGCCTAGATCCAGTTGTCCAAGCAGCTTCTGAAGATCTCCAAGGATAGAGACTCCAGAGCCTCCCAGGAAAACCTGCCCCAGTGCCCACTCTCCATCAATGCAGTGTTTCTTTATGTTCACACAGAACCTGAGTTTCTACTGTCTGTTGTTTCCCTCAGCACTTTCCTCCCAGATACTTACAAAGCCTAACTCTGCGCCAGACACAGCTGTGCCCTGACACCAATCTTTCTGATTCCAGGAATGGGTGATCCCAACGAGTTTCAGGAAATGGTGCACAAAATAAAACAGCTTGGTGACATACCCTAAGCCCAGTGTAGACAGAGTTGAAATGCAACAGGCCTTAACACTTACATCTATGTTCATAAATGGAACAAATGAATCACACAGAATTTCACTGCTGTTTTAACTAAGTGGCTTACCTTTTCACTGCACGCATCTAAGCGGAAAAAGAACAGTGAAAATTTGAGAGTAATTGTAATTCCTAGATTAGCACTGTACACTCCATCTATCATTACCTTATTTGTATGGGAACTCAGCAGATTTGGCTCATGCTTGAAATCAATAGCATAACATTTTACATTTCCTAACAAATTGCATGCTGAATTGTAGAAAGAAAAAGCAATTACTATATAGTCTAGGTTCCTATGGGATCAACTCATTTATCTTGCCTTCCTGATTGCTTTGAAAAATGCACAAAACTGCTCTTAAGCACCGAGTACTATTTTATTACGTTCAACTCACTTTTGTAACCTGCCTTTCTAACAAAACAGTCTACTAGCAGCCTACAAAGTTAGGAAGCACATTACTTCCAAACAACAGCATAATGTAATTTTATCCAGAGTCTGGCTCTTGAAAACAAAGAACCCTACTTCTCTAATAGACTGACTTCTCTAATAGAAACTGCTCTAGTAACAACTGTACTTTGAAACTGAGAACCCTCAGTATTCCAGCTATTATCTCTGCTGAATACATATAAGAGGCACACTATATTCTTCCTAATTTCTTACATCTTATTAAAGTTTAGTTTTATGTAGCTTGCCTAAATATAACTTGCTTAAAATTTTATTAAGTCAAACAATAACAATGCCAGTACAATGAATGCTTTTAATTAAGTCACCTAAAAGGCAGTTGGCAAAATTCCTCATAAAACAGACCTCATCTAGACAGCATGAATATAAACATACATTAGGGTTACACCTACTCTACAAATAATGACAGGGAAATTACTTGTAGAGTTATATTTTAAATTTAAGAACTACAGAACAATTTGCCTAGAGTGCTGTGGTGTCCCATCCCTGGAGGCACTCAAGGCCAGGTTGGATGGGCAGCCCGAGCTGGTGGGGGGCAGCCCTGTCCACACCAGGGGTTGGGGCTGGGTGGGCTTTAAGGTCTCCTCCAACCCAAGCCATTCTATGACTACGAAAATAAAGAGCTTAGATTCTTACACAGTTTCATCTTGCCAGCAGTGCCTTAGTTCTAAACAGTTCGTACTCTTAGAAAACCTTCCTCATGAGCCTCCACGCTGCAGCCTTTTGTAGGTTTTTTGAGCCCTTTCTACTGTCACTTGTTTGACAAATCAGCCAACGGTCAAAATACACTACTGGATAAGAAGAACAGATAAACAGTGTGACCACTTAAACCTCTTTTATATTTAAAATACAAAGAAAATACCTACATAACTCTTCCATACTTATCTCAAAAAGAATAGAAAAACATCATTGGTTCTGAAAGTATGATTTTGCCAAGTTCTTGTAGCTTATGGGTTATAAAACATCAACATGACTCTGAAACTCCATCAATCTCATCAAGAGATTATGTTCTTACTATTCCTTCTTTTCCACTGTGGAAAAATGCCACAGACAAGGAACAACAAAAAGAAGTTCACAACCACCATTCCTCAGTTATACGAACCACACATTTAACTTCTTTCAGGGTTGGAGGATAATGTTGTAGCTGGGCTGACAATTAGCAAGCCATTACCAACAGTTTTTGTTTTGGACGTTATTGTGCTTAAAACAATTCATTTTTGAGACAGAACATCTTAAATAGTACATCTTGTTTTTTGAGCCACAGACATTCAGAAAATAAGCACGTACTTTATGTTGTCAGTAAAAGGACTAAGAAATAGAGGGGAAGGCATTTTCCCCTCCCATACAATTACGTACTTTGGATGGACTCATTGTAATGCAAATCAAATCCTTGCCTATTAAAATTAACTTTGTGCACCCAATTCCACCAAGAAACGTAGTTGCAATATAATCTCATCAGATATGCGAACAGACACAAAAAGTTACTAAAAATAGTTTTTTGTCAACTTCCCAAAGCAAGCTTGTAGCAAACAGAAAAAATTTCAATCCAATTCAAAACTTACTCTTGTTGAAGAAACTGCTTTGCCTGCATTGCTGCACTGTCACATTCTGGGGAACAGAGATGGAACAGCGCACCTGGAGAGACCATGCCAAGCTAGAATAGGAACAGCTACTCCCTTTCAGTGGCACTGAAGCAAACCCTGGGGATAAAAACAGAAAAAAAAAAAGTGTTTAGGTAAAGGGCATTTTAATTTGAAAACAGCATTTCCCTCAAAGTATACACACCATACAAAAACAAACAAACCTGCACTAACTTTTACTCCTATGATTCAGCTTCTGAAAGGAATCAATGTGAACCTCCTACCTCTATGCTGCAGATGGAGGTGGGGTGGGACCACCGTAACAGGAAGTGTCACAGAGAGAAGGAAACTAGAAGGTTTCTAACAAGATTGCTGATAGAGTGACACTGCACCCTCAGGAAGTATAAATTTGGTCGTAGCAATAAAACTTGCAGTAATGTTCCAGAACATGTCATCAGCAAGACATGAATACAGCCTATGAAGCACTGTAACTGCATCACCCGTACGCCTTGAGACCTACATGGCCAACAACACAGATGTTTGTGGAGCTCCACTGGTGATCTCCATTACAGAGGAGTTCCATTTCTCCTCCGTTCCTTTCAGCTAATTACTTACCCACAGCCAAACCATCTCTCATATCCAGTACCTGCTGAACTTTTTAGAAGCCTGTGGGTACAGATTCTGCTAAAAAGCCAGTTGGAAATAACGCAGAGTGCATCAACTGAATCACCCTCATGACTCGCTCAGAAAACAGAACAAACAAATCCAAGCTCTGAGAATTACAGAGTATCCCAGGTTGGAAGGGACCAGTAAGAATCATCAAGTCCAACTCCTGGCTCCACACAGCACCACCCAAAAAAATACAAACACAAAATGAGCCAAAAAGAGTTCCATATTCTAAATACCATCTCCTCCTAAAATTTTGATGGCAATACAAGAAAATGTCAGAACAAAATGACAACAGAGAAGAATCACAAGGCAGTAAAATCACATCAACTGCCACAGAAATACCTTTCTGACAGAGTGGTTGGGGAACAGAAGAGAACAAGTCAAATGTCAAAAAGCAAAGCCAAATTAACACTAATGTTACAGAAAAGAGACCACATCACCAACTGATCTCAAGAAGTGTGACAATTCAAAGTAGTTTTAAAGAAGAGCAACAACATCTGGCAATTATGATTTGTAACACAAGCTCTTGAAGCATGGGGCGAGATTCTCATTTCTCTGAAACCAAAGAAAACATTTCCTAGTAACATTTTCTTCAAGGATTTGATCTTTTTTGAAATACCATATATTACAAACTGACACTCTGAAGACTAGAAGCAAGAAAATACCAGTTCTGAGCTGGAAATCAAGTTTCTATGTCTAACAAATCCTAAGAGCTGTTTTGGCATTATTCTAGACGCTTGGACACATAACTGGTTTGGTCTGAATTGCAATAGGACTAGAGAAGGAGGAAGATGCTAGGGAAAAAAGAATAATAAAACGTACACACAAAAAAACACCATGATTCCCTGAGTGCTGGTATTTAAGGAAGCATACCCACATACCTCTGTGCACATGCTGCTAAAAAAGGGAATGAACAGCTTGAAAGCAGAACAAAAAAGAAAAAATATTTATGGATGGTGAACAGTTTAAAACATCACTAGATAACCTCAGTGGTCATTTCCAACATTAATGACTCTATGATTCTATCTCAAACTGCACTGTGGTACCCACATGCATGTAGTTCATGCATCACATCCTCCATTTCTGATACATTCTTCAAACACCCACAGTACCAGGAGTTTAATGCACCTATTTCATTCCAACTTTGCTAACCTCCACTGAAGTAATGCACTGGTTACATCACCTTTCATACACTTATGCACAGGGTCCCTCTCCCCACGCTCAGTGTCCCAACCTGACACACATTGCATTTGATTTCTCCATCAGGCAGCAAGCAGCCTGAACATCCATGCACATTCTTTACAAAGGCACTGCTCAGCAAACCTGAGTCTGCTTTTTTATTTTTCTTAAACAACAGGCAACAATTTAGTAAACCCCTCTGCTTCTATAATTATTTTCTGCAGGAATTAAATACAGAGAACCATTCTTAGTTCTGTACTCAGGAAAAACACTGCAAGAAGTTGGTTTCAGCATCATAAGATGCTTACTGCATGCTTCCAATTAGAATTTGGCAGAAATTGCCTGAGTATGGGTACAGGCATACACATGGGGGGCTCTAGACTGAAACAATCACAATATCCTTTAATATTCTATGTACAAGAAAGGTGTGTACTAATGAAATCACAAATTTCAGTTTTGATGATATCACGTGCTATCAACCTCTAACAGGCAGTGAACTTACTCTTGCCTGTTTTATTTTCTCTTTTATATTTCGCTTACTACTTTTTATTCAAACAAAACTCTCATGCACAGGAATTACATATGCATACAAATAACCTCCACTGGGAAGATCTTTTGGTGTTGTTATTATTTTCTCATATCATGTCATGAGAACTCAAGAAAGTCCCACATAGCAATGGAACCTCTGTGCAAAGTGAGTCTCAAAAAAGCCTCCACCTACCCTGGGAAATCTGGATGCAAGAAATGCTTTCAAACACCTTTGAATGTGCAAGGTTTAACTGTTGTTTGGTTAGAGAACAGACATCACTTCATTATATACTGCCCCAGAGGAGGAGGAGACCAAGAATTTATCAATGGCTAAACAGTTTTTTTGTTTGCTTGTTTGAGACAGTGGAAAGGAAAGCAAGGAAGTTTCTAGAGGCTGAAAAAAAAAAAATACTGAAGAACATCACTGTTGTTCTAAAGGCAGAAGAGAAAGAAGGGAGGTCTGCCAAAAGTAAAAAATAATAATAATAAAAAAAAATCATCTAGCTTCCAAGTGTTCTAACACCAGACTTGAATGTGCTTTTAGGAAATTACTCTGATCTTTCTTCCCGCCTCAGACTCCAGCAATATATGTGATTCAGCAGCATTCCCTGTAGGACAATCTTACCTAGGACTTAAGCACATAAAGCTGCTTAAGTTGTATAAAAGGTTCTGGCAGCAGTTTGTAAAGATTTATTACCAGGATCTACAGCTGGTAGCGTACACTGACTGTAGTGACAGAAGTCCCTTTGGGAGAAAAGTGAAAACAGAAAGAGATAAGAAGACAGAAGGTGGATGTCAAGGTAGTCTCCAATGCAAGAGATTATACCACACCCCCCGTGTAAATAACCCACAGTATATACATACTTTACATTAGGACTCCTTTAAGACTTCCCACTGTGTGCAGGCATGGTGTTGGTTGCTAACTATATGGACATAACATTATTGCTACCCCCTAAAGGATCCTAGCTTAGAAGGACATAAAGGGAAAAAGATGAGAAACTCTCACTCTTGCCAGTTGCTACCCAGAGAATCCACCAAGCAGTACTGGGATTCATTGCTGCTAAACCTTAAGCATAACAGTGTGAGAGGGAAAAATCGCTCCCGAGGCTCTGCAACACAGGCCAGAGCAGCTTGGGCAAAAGGAGACAGAGGCGCTGAAGGGTACACAGCAGCGACAGAGACGAAGGGCCTCCACATGACAAAAAGCACGAGTACCCCCAGCACTGCGCTACCGCTGTACCCACATCACTTCACCCTCGCGCCCCAGAACTCCGGCAGCGCTCACAGCAACGTTAACACCTGACGACGGACACGTCCCCTGCAGACCGAACCGGAGCACAGAACCTACAGCAGAACGACACCGCTCCGAAGCGCCACTTCACACAGCGAGCTCTGCGGGCTGTACCACTCTCTCTAGAGAACAATACTTGCGACAACAACCGGAGCCGCGCCGGTTCCTCAACCTCCCACAGCCACAGGCAGCAACATTAACCCCCCGGCTCCGGACGGACAGATCCAGCCAGCCCCCGCACCTCGCCAGGCCGCCCGCACGACCCCATAGCTGCACGCCCTGCTGGCGGCCGCCGCCACCACCGCCGCCATGTCGCTTTCCCGCCCCCGCGGCCGGCCACCGTACTTAGCTGCGCCAAGCTCTGCCTGCTGGGGAAGCGAGGGCGGTGAGAGAGCCGCGGGCGGTGGGGAGGCTAGGAAGGAGCGGCGGGAAGCACAGCCGATTTGCAGACTGAAGACACACTGAAATGCTCCTCCCCGCCCTGCCCAAGAGCTGCGACACGGCCAGCCGCCCGACAGGCATATCCCAGACAACCCCAAGCTAGGAGCTCGCCGCAGGACCCCACCGAATGCCCGCCCTCGCTATGTGGCGAAGTCACGTGACAGGGCGGGGCCAGCAGGTTGCCGTTCTCCCGCTTGCCGTGGGGCGTGGCTGCGTAGTGCCCGAGCGTGGGGGCGGGGCTGCCTCGTGGCGAAGAGGGTCGGGTTGTGTGCACTTACTGCACGGCGTGGGCTGCAGGAGATGGCAGAAGAGTTAATGCTCAGTCCTTAAGGGCCGTTCCTGGGTTGCTCGTGCACATTCCATTCCCGGACTCAAAGGGGTGGGCTTCCCTCCCCCAAAAGTGTTGTTAGAATCTCTTCCTTCGCCCTGCCTCAAAAACTGGACCTGCATTTTAAGAACAGGCTTTCCAAAAAGTTGTATCATCTTGGAGCAAAGCCTCCTTTATCCGAATGAAAAAATAAAATGCAGAGAAATTGTGAACTGGCTCAGTATGGTTTCAGGGTACTTTGCGTCACTCTGACCCTCGTTAAAATTGTTCCCATCTGTCCTCATTCATTATTTTCTCATGTTGAGCAGGAAGGAGTGATTGGCTGAAAACAGCCAATTGTTTTCCCTGTGAGGAGGGGCAGAGGAGGGAGAAGCTCCGTTCCCAGGTGTCTGTCAGCTTGGAGCTTTGCACATCCTGCTGTGCCCCCCTGGAACACGTCCCTGTCCTGTCCTACACCGCAGTGCTTCGAGCTATGTGCTGTTACCAGCTATTTCTTCGCTGTCTCAGGGTAGGGAAAAATCCTGTCAACCCAGAACTGAAAGCAAGTAAGTCAATTATTTGGGCATGCTGTCATTTATGACTTTATTTGGCCCGTTTTTTTTCATGAGTGTCAAGTGAATGCCTTGGCAGTAGAACAGATTTAAACCAGTAACAGTCATTGATGTGTGAACAGTACTGCCACTGGGAGGAACAGTGATGCAGGCTGATAATGGACCATTCGAGGGTAGGCTGCCTGCTCCAGTGGAGGATAAACAGCACGATCTAATATGAGCAGACATAAAATTCAGATATGTGGTTTCAATTAGGGTTTTCCTATCTTTGAATAATAGCAGCATCCCAATCTAGCTCATTTGTTTCAGCAAGGCTGATAATTTCTAACAACTAGCAACTCAGACACTATTTTTTTGCCTGGCTTGTTGCCTGTGAATCTCTGTTATTTAAAGTTATACTTCAGTGTATACTTTCCTATCATAGCATCGATGCCAAATAAATACATTTCACTGCTTTGGTTCCTCCTGGCTAGGAACTTCAGATGTGCAAAAATAAACATCTCTAAAGCTGGTGTAAAGTGGAAACCTTGTACAATCAGAATGATGGGTCAGCATCAATAGGAGGGAGGCTAGTGCCTTGAACAGCTTTTGATTAAAACATATATATATATATTCCAAAACATCAGATACTGCAGAAACAAAGCTGGATGTTTTGAGCAGGCACTCCCCAGGGCTACTGGGACTGAAGGTGAGGTGAGACAGGGCCACTGTGCAGTAAGGGACCAATCAGCTGTCATCCCAGAGGCCCTTCTCTGCTCCAGGCCGTGGGTGCATGTGCATGGGGCCCCATTCCCAGCTTCATTTCTAATGGGCCACATCCAGCTCCATTCTGCACGCACAGTCACTGACTCCCTTTGTTGCCTAGTGAAGAGTTGCCAAGAGAAAGCATAATGCATTCTCCATGGAAACCTGCACTTCCGCAGTTTGCTTTGGTGCATTCTGGGGGCTGAAGGGCACCACTGAGGAAGAGGTTGTTAAAGAGGCTGGATTGAGGCCATCAGCAGTACCCACGAGGCCATACCTACCAGATTGCTGCTGCCTTTTAGTACAAGAGTGTTTTTGGGGTTTCTGCCAAAATCTCATGTTTTTCCTCAGCCAAGCACGAGTGACTGTAGTATACCATCTCCCCAGTCACTCCTTAGCTCTCTGCTAAGGAAATCAGCTATTCCCTTCACAAATGCTGCTCCTGCCTGCAGTTTGCATGGCGTTTCATTTCCTCCTCTGCTATGCATGAAGGCTGGGAAAAAAAGAGAAAAGAAAGAATCACAGAACAACCTATGTAGGAAAAGACCTGCAAGATCACCAAGTCCAGCCATCATCCTGGACCAAACCATGTCATGAAGTCCCACATCCACACATCTGTTAAATAACCTCCATAGGAACGAGGACTCTACCACTGCCTTGGGCAGCTGTTCCAATGCTGCTTGATATCACTGTATCTCCACAACCAAAGACCAAATATGAAATTACATTGACATGCTCATCTAGAGCAATTGCTGCTTACTCTGCTTGGATACTCTTACATCAGTAATCTGACAAAGCGAAAGCTGGAAATAGATTGAAGCTTTCATCTGGACAGCTCCATTAAGATACTCTGAATAGCAAGCAGGACAGAACATCGTTTGCATGCCTCTTGAAATAGGTGGTTACTGCCAGGCACCTAGTTTGAAGGCTGTACAATCAGAAAAGAAGACTATCAATAAACGTATATGTAAAACAGGGTCTGGCAGGCCCAGATGGCTGCTCAAATATACCTCTCAGCCAGGTTAGCATTCATCTGACAGCACTTTTCCATTTTTGAAAGAGAAATGCATTTCTACTGAGATCTAAGTATTGTTGCCACCCAGCATCAGATGCATCACGGTTGATTTCTGCTTGGCAGTAGCCAGAGATACTGCAGCAGTAAACAAAGCAACTGTTCAACACTTTGCGTTATTCATGTGTTCTCCTTCCCACTGCTGGCAGTAACAAACCGTGCTCCACCTGTCTGACATGGATCATTTGCTAGCCAGCAAGCTGCTATCTCTAAAACCCACCTGCTAACACTCAGGCTCCAAGAAGCTGCTGCTGTGCTCCTTCCAGCAGCGTGGCTGGGGGAGATGGATACCTGTCCTGGTAGCAGTAGCTGCAGTGACAGCACGTGCAGCCTGTCCCAGCTCTTGGCACAAATCCATTCCTAATGTTGTGCCTGCATGAGCAGATGCCAACAGCAGGAGATCATAGGGGATCTTTGGACCAGCCTCCTCTGCTGGCATTGAGCTGCTCACTCTGTCCAGAGCTGATGGCCAAGGGAAGACACAATGAGAAATCCTGTAGGAATGGAAGCTGGGGTTAAGCAGGAGGCTCACATCTACAGGTCTCCTCTTGCAAAGACTGCATTGTTAAGGCCACTGTCACCTGAGAGCAGGAAATGAAATGAAGCCACAAGCTCTTGTTCACATGCTCAGGTCCCAGCCTTGGCCCTGCACATGAGTGTAAGCAGCAAAGAACAGAACAGACAGCTTGGATACTGGTCATGCTGAGAGATATCTACCACCTGAAAGTGGGGCAGAAATTCTGTGCTGGACAAATGCATTCACTGCCAGCACTCTATCTACTGGGGCTAAGTTGGAACTGCTCCTTTGACTGTTTGGGGTCTTTGTTTTCTTTCTTTAGAAATACTGTTCAGCAAGTAGGTTCTTGCTAACTCACCCTTATGTCTGTGATTTATTAATATGGTTTAATTATGCATACCAGAGCAACAGATTATGTATTTACCTGCAGCACCTCAACTTTTGCAATTACTTCAGGACAGCTGGCTGTTGCATATACTTAGACAATTAAACAAGTTCCAGCTGTCAGTGCTGTGAGTGCATGTACGTATAGCTTAAAGAGTTCTTACCCAACTTGTGCTTAGTTGCTTGGTTTTGCCTTTTCCCTGTGCAAGTGGGAAGGATGCATCGTGATCTGGGGAGCTTAGTGACTCAGAGGGCATTGTCTTTTGGGCTGCTGTCTCTTGCTGTCCTGCCATCTGGCAACCAAGAGTTGTATGTTCCTTGCTCTCCACATGACTCGTCTGAGCAACACCCAGCTCATTTTATTGTCATGGATATTTCATGAGATAAGCGTAGTGAACAATCAAGCAAAAAGTCATCTCTTGTGTCTGCTGCTCCATTTGTCCCACGCAATGAAAAGAGGCAGTAGCACTAAGGGCTGATGCTGGGAAACTGCTTCCCACGCAGCAGCAGTTGGAACCAGGCTCCCTTGTCCTCCTGGGTACTGCCCCAAGTGCCCTCTCAGGAGCCCCTCAAGATCTGTGGAAGCCAGTCCTTTTAAGTGACATATTGCCAGGGAGTAGGATATCCCTAAGGAATGTCTAGAAACTGAAGGAGAACTTGTAATAGAGCCTAGAAGTTATGACACAGAAAATGGATGCTTTCAGGCACAAAGCAAATATTCATTTTGCTTGAGAGAGCTTTTAAAAAATTAAAACATTCTGTCATCTCTTCTTTAATCTACATTTCTAGAGAAAAGGGTTGATGAGATTTTCTTCCTTTTCTCCCTGACATTATGAGGAAATTTAAAATTAAGGCAGCACTCAGCAATTCATGAAAGCTCAGTCTGCGGGTCCTGTGAGCTGGTGGAGGTTATCAGGGCCAGCTGAACTGCTTCTTGCCAGGTCTGAAATACAGAGCTGATACGGACAGAATACATTTGAGACTGGTCTGTGCTCTCTGCCTCAGATATCCCAGCATCTGGAGGGGAATTTCAAGCCCTTCTCCCCTGGGCACAGTAAGCAAGCTGTAGAAAAGGGTGTGGAGAGTGGCCAGTGCCCACTGCAGCACCCCCAGCTCCATGCAGAGCAGTCAAAGACCATTTCTATCTCCTGTTCATGTGAGCATCAAGGGAAAGCACTGATACCAGCAGCAGCTTTGAGTATTTGGGTGCCTCTGGGATTCAGCCACCCCTATCACTCTAAGAAACATAGTGGATGTAGCCTGGATGGGACCTGTGGCTAAGAAATACTTAGAAAAAATTCCATCACATTCTGCTTATACGTCCCTCCACTGCTCTGCACTCGTCTATGTTTTCCGTTTTTTGTCTCCAGGGCAGGTTTACCCAAAGACAAGGGAGCACTCCTGAGGTTTTGGAGTCTGCAGCAATGCTTCATGTCAACAAGCACTGACTGAAATTCAGCACACTTCTCTGTTAGTGTTAATAAGAGAGTTTGCTCTGAAGCTCTCACGTGTGTGGTTTCAGGTGCCGCAACAATGGTGGCTGTAGTATCTGTTCATGTTCACATTGCACAATTCTCTCTGGAACCTTAACGTGAATAAAAATACAATCAGCGGTGTCCCTATGGGAAACCTTACTTTACCAGCTCTGTTACAAAGTGCCATGTTCCATGTTCACTGGACACAAAACATGCTTCCAAAATCGTCTGGAGAATTACAAATAGCAAAGAAGTATTGTCTATGCAGCAGCCACAGACACACGTTGAGCCTGGGTGATGGCAGGTGAAATCAGCAGTATCAGAGCTGTTCCTGAGAGCAGGAGGCACAACACACGTGAATTAATACTTCCTTCCAGGCTACTTGCCTTTCAATTTTTTACAAATGCTGACAAAAATCTGACCAAGAGCTGAGTGGCAACGAGAGCTACCCTCAGACATCTCCTGGAACTGATTGTTGAATGTTCGGGACTCACTGACCACAGGAACTGGGTGGAATCTAAGGACATCAACCAAGATACCATTTCCAGGTTTTGGAGTGACAGTGTGAAATATATTTCTGATGTCATTTGTCTGCCTTTGGAAATGATGCTGTGAAACTTCACTGGAACTCCAATCAAGTAAAATAATATTTTGTTGTTGCTGTTGTTGCATGTGTCTAGAATTAGTAATAAAATCACTAATTTCTGCAGTTTTTCCTTCCCTCTTCACACCACCTCAAGTAAAGCAGTGCAATTTTAGTAAGGTACTGTGAGTCACTTAAATAACGTCGCATAGAAAGTTGCTTGAGTCATTGCATATCATTGACAGGGATTGGTTTTCAGTAGCACTTTTTGGTTGCCCCACTCCAGAAATCTATCCATGAATTGCTATTAGTGCAAAGGACCACATCTTTCACTGGTGGGAAAGGGAATAGCCCTACTGACTTCAAAGATTATTTTGACAACACTGCTTCATTTCTCCTCTCCTCTCTCCTCGTGGTCAGACCCAGCCTGGTTAGCCCAACAAAGAACACCTCAGCCTGAGAGGGGAAAACTCAGAGTTACTGACAACCAAATCAAGGACAATATGTAACCAGTCTTCAGTCAATGCTGGGCTTTGCAGCTAGTCAGGGTGCATAAACACTTCTGTTTTGCCAGGGAGGAATCATGGAAGAGGGTTTAATTGCCCATGGAGTCCCAAGGCAAGAAAGAGCTCAAGGCCATTGACTGGAGGCTGACGTCTGGGGAGTTTTGGGCTTGAAGTGAGGTATAAAACTTGAGAAGAAGCTGTGGTCTTTCAACGAGATTGTCTGTAGTCACCAAGCAGAAAACAGAGGTCTTGCTTTCCTAAGGCACATCATGTCCTCAAGCATCTCATTTCCACACAACAGCAGCTCTGTGCCAGAGACCTCTGTTCATTCTCTGTTTCCAATGCATTTGAAAGGATTCCCAGGAGAAACAAGCACCATGGTAGAAAGCCCTACTCACTGCGTGGTCAGGCTCCAGAACCTACTGCAGAGTCATTCCCATTTCCAGAAATAACTCAGCTAAGCCACTCAGCTCAAGGTAGTTTTGTTCTCTTGTTTTGAAAGGCCACTGAGAGGATGTTAATGTCATATATACCCTTGCAAGTGTCTGACACCTTGCTTCATTTTTAATTTTTATTTGCCTGATATGTTTTCTTCAGTGTGTGAATGAAAGGCCCATGGAGAAATATCTGTTCCCTACTAGGGGAGGAAAGGATAAACCCTTAGACCAAGTAATTCCCAGACAAATGTTGTCGGGAGATGGCGATCAGGATTGATTATGGAGATCTCAAATGCCTTACAAGAAACCAGATACCCCATTCCTATTGACCATCCATGAAAACTGTGTATCAGAAATGGTTTTGAGACTGTTCCTCTGCCTCTCGTGAATAAGAAATCCACTGTAGTACAAATAATCACAAATGCAATTATAGGATAATGCTGGAGACTTAAAACCTGAAAGACTTGAAGGGTTACCTGAATACATCATGAGCTTCAAACCCAATTAACAACCAGTGTACCATCTGCTCTATCATCAGCAGTTAATAACATCAAATACCAATAAGAAGAAACTACTGCTGAGAAGTTAAACTGTTTCTCTGTTTAAATTTATCTGGAAGAGAATGCATTTTTAAGAAAGGTTTAATCATTAGGCCAGCCAGGAGAAATTGAGTACAAAAATGGGTTATCCAAGCTGCTAGTAAAAACCTGCTGCAGACACGGTGAGAATGGCAGGTGCTGATCTATAGCAGGCACACAAGGAGCTTTTAATGTATAGGCCTCCCACACAGAACTGCCAGAGTGTTTTTAATGCTGGTGAAACACCAGAAAAACGTGGGGAAAAGCCATGACCTGTCAGGAATGAACAGTGCAAACATGGTAAGGAAATAAGATTGGTTACAAAGCAACACATGCTCAGTCCTGTCCTGAGATGTGATGGGGTCCATTTAAAACTGAGGGAATATCCCAAATATCCCTAGGAATTGTGGCTGCTGTGTTTGTCCCTCTCCACAAGGCAGGGAATCCTCCCTGGTGCCACCCATAAAACAAGATGAATGGAAGCCACTTGCACAAGAAAAGGAATATTAGTTGAAAAGTCTTATCATGCATTTAGTTAATTACTAAGTGAATTGCTTTAATGCTATACAAAATATGCAGCTGTGTTTAATGAGCTGCTTAACTGTTCGCTGGGCAAACTTTAATAATATCTCTGCTCTCACAGAGGAAAACTGCTGCAGGGGAAAATGTATCTGTTCACACCTAAAATGTTGTGAGTGACAGCTCGACGGCTATTATCTTTAGGGCACACAGTCGTCATTTTCATTAGCACAAAACGCTAAAATATTTATGCTTATCACTAGCGTGCAGCCTTCAGGGCAGACTGCGAGCCCAGCTGCACTGGTGACAGGGAAGGCAATTCCAGACCAGGTTAAATAGAACAGGAGAGCAAAGTCGACCTCTGCTTCTTTCGGCTTTCTGTCACAGCGTACATTTCTTGGGCCTCAACTCTGAAAACCGCCTCATGCTTCTGCACTGGCTGAGTAGACCTAGGAGATCTGCTTTGCAGTGTAGAAGGCCGTACCACCATCAGAGTTTGTACAGACCAGCACACGTGCTGATTAGCTCACCTTAGCCACCATGTCACTTCCTAAGCACGCCGTGAGCAAGCGGTCACAGGAAATGGGAAATGAGCAGCGCAGAGGCAGGCTGTTAGTCTCAGAGTGCCCAAGGGAGAGATTATTGGAGCTTCCTTCAAAGCAGCAGCTGCTGGCTGCAGGCAGCCCCGTGCCCCGGTGCCGTTGGGATGTGCTCCTCCGGTTTTGGCACGCTCCCACTTCCCGAGTGTTTCTCCTCCAGTCCTTGGCTTCCCAGACTGTGGTGCACATTCCACATTCAGGCGCATGAGGTGGACCTGAGGGCTGCTTTTTCTCATCACGCTGCCTGCCAGCACCTCGCCCCGTGTCAGGTTTGGAGTGCTCCCAGCCCGGCACACCTCTGCTGTACCTCTGCAGGTGGTCAGACAACCCTGCAGCCACCAGGGATGGGTTGGGTGGTTTAAGCTTTGAAGAGACAGCCTCCAGTCACAGTTCTGTACCTCACTGCAGGTGGAAAATTCTCAATTTATGGGTCCAGCCGCCTGGCAGAGAGGGGCAACTCACTGACAGTGTTTTTCTGAAAACTTGCCCCAGGAGTCTGCTGCTGCCACGAAGTGACTTTCTGTATCCTGATGGATTGAGACAACCTGAATTACTCAGAGATCCGAGAACACCTTGAGAAGCATTTGTTTACCTTTTCTGAGAAGAAACCCAGTCACTTGGGAAGCTGAGTTTCAGAGATGTTTTAAACATCTGTAAACAAAGCCAAATATTTTGACTGTGGAGATGTAGAGACTGCCTTGCATTACAAATACCAGCAGAAGCACGTTCTGTGTGATTAGGCTGATGGATACTCTGCCTTCCCGCTATTTGCTGCCTCATTCAGAATAAAGTACCAGTGCTCTGAATATAAACTGTGAATACATTATTATATTCCCTGCACAGGAAATGTTTTAGTCTTTTCTGATTTTCAGAATACTTGAGAAGGGCCGAGTGCAAACGTTTTGCCTATATAATTTCTTGAGGACAGAAACCATTAGCTGCAGCAGGAGCTACATCTTAACTATGCAATTACACTTACGTCCTGTCATCAGCCATTAATGCCTAGGGGAGAGAGCGTTTACTGTGGAATTATGCTGAAAAAGAAATAAAGCACCTGTGTGCCAGGAAAATCCTGACTTGGCTTGCTCAGCAGTAGTGGCCAGGCCTGTTAGCTCCGTCTCCTGATGAATGTTCTCGTTATGAGCTGGTTCAGGTTTATGGCTTTCTGCTCAGGTTTCTATTGCTCACCTGCGAGAAGGGGCTATGAATGTCAGTGCTTACAGCCTCATGCATTGCTTCAGTGGATATCCAGAACTGCAACCTCTGTCACCTGAGAAGCAGAGCATAGCGTGAGTTCGGCAGCTTCCACCCAAGCCAGAAGCTTCCCCACCTTGAATTTTATATCATCTACTAGGTGCATTAAAATTTCATGCTGAGCCTCCAGAAGGAGCATAAGCATATTTTGGAAATATACGTAGGGCCATAAAATCCCACTTCGTACTCTGCTCTTCTCGATTCATGACTTTAAAGGAGGCTCACAACATATTTTACTGGCTCAGTTACTGGATGGGAAATGACTCGTGGATGGAGCTGAGAGCTTTCTTGAGATTTTTTCCAAAGCAGGCAAGTCTCCTCTGAGCCTCTTTGATCTTCAGTAACAAGACCTCCCAAGAGACTTACAGCTCTTCCTGGTTACTGCCAGGCTAAAGAGAACAGTGGTTTTTTTCCCCTTTTTTCTGCTATTGAAGCATTTTGCTTTCTGGGAAGAGTCTGATTTGTCTTAAAAGAGGGAGAGACCGACTTGGGAAGGAGACAGCAAAACTGAGGCCAGTCAAATCTTCGTCATACAAGAGCTAAAGTGAGAGTCTGTCCCTCTTCATCACACGGAGGGAGGAAGAGGCAGAATTTATGGCATGGGTGTCCAGTCTTTTGGCTTGCTTGTACTGCATTGGCTGAAGAGGAATTGTCTGGGGCTGCATATACATAGGTAGCACCAACAGTAATGCCTCCAATTTGTTTCCATGGAAACTACAACAGATGCCAAGAGCACAATAACACGGTTTAACAGAGCAAATTCTCAGCTATGAACACTGTTTTTCAACACTGTCACTGCCATTAGCTATGCATTTTCACCAGTGAGGAACAAGAGCTTCTTAGGAGTGCTTTGATGCCCAAGAAATGTGGCCACTAACCTCTGTTCCACCTTCAACCTGTCCAGTGCAGAGCAACTCTTACATTCCTTGTTTCTATATAGAACAAGGAATTCAATTTTGAGAATTACAGTCTTTTTGCTGCCATGTTCACAGCATTCTTGGCTGCAAAATCTGGTTTGCATTTGTCAAAGTAGTGAGAACTAAACACCTATTGACTGCTGATTTTATTCCTAAATCCCTTCAGGCCTTGGGGATGCTCTGGTTGATCCCAGCCACCCCAACTTCCTCCTTATTTTAGCACACTCTTCCACATGTGTTTCCTTGTTGGGTATTTGTAGTTCCTTTTGGGGAGCCTTCCTTTCTCTAAGGCAGCTGGGTGCAGTCCCATCACAGCCGAGGTCTCAGCTGTTTCTTGAACAAGCTTGCTACTGAAAGTGAAATGATGAGTGTTTATTAACAGTGGGTTTAAGTGATGTTTTAAAGAGGATTTGTCCCACATAGCAATGTGCAGAGATGGGAAATAAATCTGATCCTTGCTGCTTACAGCTGTTAGTGCAGCTGAATCATCACCATGGCTTATTCTAAGGGTCAGTGTAACAGATGCCATTGTAGAGAGAGGAAAAAAAAAAGTCTAGAAAGCTATTCTTAAAGCCCACACAGGTCAGCGGGTTCCTTCAGAGTTTTTCTCCTTTATTGCTTTTTTCCCCCTTTTCTGAGGAGGAGGTGGAAGATGTTATTGTGTGAGATTTGGGGGGATAAGCACAGCGATTTGAGTCTCTGTTTAAGTAGATGCTAATGCAAACGTTGTTTTGAGCTTTGTTACTTATTCTAAAATCAACATTTTCCTTAAAAGCACTAAAATCTTTTTTTTTTTCTTTAATAAATGTCAGCCATAAATACTGGCAGTGCTTGACATATCTTTTCCTTAGGAATAGACAGTATTTGCCTCTGAGCACTTAGAATAAAACTAAACTCCCAAATGCTTCCAAGAATGCTTTCTACTCAGTTGCAGGACTTGCTGTCTTTTTTCTCCAATTGCTTTAATCTAGAGCTGTGCAACCAATTGATTTTTCATTTCCTTAAGAGTTATGGGAAAGAAAAAGCTTCCATTCCCTTTTTGTTTTTCAAGTGAGGTCCCTAAAAGCTAAACATGCATTTGTTGGCCAATGAATTTTAGTGGGAACACAACTTAAAAATAGAAGTTGACAAGAATATAGAGTTGCATTAAGAGCCCAGTGTGGTACACTGAAAAAGGCAAGATCAACATGTTCTGAGCTGCTGTGAGCAATCTGGTGAAAATGGCACAGACTCTGTAGGACACTGTAGTGTCAGCTGAATCCGATTTGTTGCTTTTGTGTGTTTGTGAAGCAGCTGTGCTTTCTTTGCACTGCAGACTGTGGGCTGCTGCTCTGGCCACAGACCCCACGTTGTGCTGAGCAGAAGGTGTATTCTTGCAGTGTCTCATCCCAAAGAGACTTATTAAGCACACTGAGCAAAGACCTTGGCATTAAGGAGCAGGTGAAGAGGGAAGATCAGTGCTCCTCCCTCAGTGAAATCCCACTAATGGCAACTCATTTGGAAAATCCTTTTCAGTGCTAATGCTTATGAGCTTGATATTTCAGTCCTTGAAGGGATGCTTACTCCTACTCAAAACTCACATTTGAATTCCGCTTGTGTAGGTCTGGAGCGTCACTTTGTTCCCCAGACGTATCCTGGATGAGATCTCATGGGATTTTCATGGATTTTGCTACACACAGACATATGCAGGCTGGATAGACATAGGTTCCTGTTAAAATCATCAGCAACCAGGCCCTTACCGTAGGGTAGGGCTGGCAGGATCTAGGCTTTACATCCCAAAAGGGTTTTATAACATGAAGTTAATTACATCTGATGTTTCAACTCCTCTGTTCCGTAGAGCTCATAATGAGGCTCTGGCAAATAACTTCTGAATAATTTGTTGCATGAATTCAATCGCTTTCTCAGCTGACAAAAGCCACGAATAGATTGCATTTCCTCTAACTTGCTGCTGACTGAACCAGTGGAAACATGCATTTTCCCAGCTTGCCTTTCTTGCAGGGGAGGCCAGCTGTGGAAACTGTGCTGCTTTTACCATTGTTCAGCAGGGAGGGTCAGCCAGTCCCAACTGGCCCCACTTACCCTCCTGGGTTTAGCATCTGCCTGAATGTTTTCATGCCTCTATCATACTGTCCTGGTAGGATGTCCTCAGCTGAAATAGCATTAATAGCACCCCAATGTCTTAGCTGTGGCTGAGATGGGTTGCTGATGTGGGTTGAGATAAAACTATTTTCTTTCCAATCCCACTTCTGATGGGAGTGAGTGAATGGCTGTGTGGTGTTTAGCTGCTTGCTCAGATAAATACAACAGCTACAAACCAACCTGCAAGGAGTCATGGTTGTGGGGTAATCCACATCTTTGAGAATGCGGCAAAGCTGGCAGCTACCCCCAGCCTTCACCATGCTGTGTTTTCCCAGATTTTCCCAGCAAGCAGCAGACAGGGATGTGACATGGGACATGGCCTGTCACAGCTTATAGAGTGAGCCAGAGGCTTATTCTGGAAGCATGGGGCTCAGAGTGTTCCCTTCACCAGGAAAAGCTTGAAGTGCTGACAGCCCTGCTTTGAGTTCACAGGCTGATAAGCTTCCACAATGGTTTCTCTCTCAGATAGAGAAATACTTCTTTGACAGGTTCCCTCAAATAAGTCAGGAGCTTTTCTGCCTCACCAGCCCAGTGCTAGGCAGTGCCACAACACAAATTAAAAAAACATTCTGCACAGACCAGTGGAAAGAGAAGAGGGAAGGGCTGGCTGTGCCTAGAGGAGAATACTACTGCCAGAAGAGTACTGCTGGAGCAATGAGTATGCTAAAACCCCCCGACCCCCAGATCCCATGTGGCTTTCCAGCAAAAGTGATCTAGGTGATAGTCAATGGCCAGGCAGGAGTCAGAAGTTCCATTCTCACCCAGAGGGACATTGCAGTATGGCCTACAGGCCAAGGAGACTGGGATTTCTGTGAGGGTGGCTGTTGCGGCAATGCACAAGAAAAAATGTCTCAATTTCTGAGGAAAAAGGTTCCTGAAAGAGCCAGCATGTTGAGGTGGGGCTGGCTGTACATAGCAGGCACATGGCCCCAGGTGCATGCTCTTGACATCAGCCTGTTCTCAACCTCAAATCTGAAGACCCCCCCATTCAGCATCCAGTGTTATTTTACTCTTAGGGTGGAAAGAGACCTGGAATTGAGTCTGAAATTGGCTGCAAGTAAAACTTACCAAAATAGCAAAGTCAACCCTACCAGACCTGGTGGAACTGAAAGCTGTTGGAATCCTTTCCCTCCAGCACTTCTGGGAGCACCTCTCCTTCCCAGAGAAAACACTGCCATACCCTAAAACAGCTCATCCTGCCCCAGTGCTTGGGTGGTGAAAGCAACCCCACTTCAAGCAGCAGGGTGTCTCTTGAGTGTCTCCGTTCTTGCCTCTGGTTGCTTCAGTACGTCACTGAAGGAAATGCCAAATTTATAGTTAGGAGACTTGTCACTGATCTTGGCATGACTAAGGCTCAGTGATTTTCTTTCCTGATATACTTGTCTTGTTTCAGAGGACACTCGTTTCACTGCAGGCACACAAAGGTCCTAATAGTGATAATAACTCAATGAGACATAGCATTATATTTTTCTTACTGGCCGCATGTTTTTTCACTCAGAAAGACTACGACCTTCAGATATTACTTCCATAAAGAACACAGAGATGCCATGCCATGACAGCTGAGTTTTCCACATCCATCACAGACCTTTTTCAAAACAAGAAGAGGATAAATGTACGCAATACCACGTACGCAATACCTTCACTGTTCATACTTCTGGACAACTGTTTTCAACCTGGAGAGTTTCCTGAAGCTGCAATTTGTTTTTTAATAGATCAAACAGGTGTACCTTCCAAGTGCTGTCCTGAACCCAGAGTGCCCTTTGGAAAGGAATTCTGCAAGTTTACAACCAAAGTATATTGGCTTGCCTCCTTCCATTTATTCTGGACTTGATCTCAAACAGCATCGTTTTATGACCACAGGCTCTTATACCATCAACCACTACTAATTTATTTCAGACCACTCAAGATTTGGTAGAGCTCTGTCACATGCCCTTGCAAGGCCTTGCTTTTCCAGGCTGAACAGTCCCAGCCTACATGACTTATCGCTGTTCTTAGGGAAGCTGTTACAGATCTCTCTATTCTTCCTTTTCTGTTCCATCCTTTTGGAGTTGGGGGGCAAGAACTAAATGCTGTGTGCAGCCTGATGGAAGTCCGTGGATTATTTTGGGAAGCGCAGCAAATATCCTCTATTTTGTCTCTGTTCCTTTCTATTTAATTACAGATTTCTGATTTGCTCTTTCAGCCACCATGCACTGAGCTGGGACTGCTAGGACTTGTTTGTATCATGTCCATCAGTCTCTCCCTTTCAAATGATAACAACCAGCTCACAACCCATCATTCTGTACATGAAGATAGGAGTTTTCCTTCCTTGTTGTATGACTTTACATCTGCTTTCATCTGCTTCTTAAATCCCAGTAATTTTCCCTTGTTCCAGTAATAAAGAATTAATTTTTGAGAATAATTTCAAAATACAGTCTTTATCGTTATTTTATTTTTTTTACTAAGAATTTGAAAGTTGTTTCTTTCTTCTTCTTTTTCCCTTCCAAATAAAACAACACTGGAGAGCAGATGTCATTTTGGGAAACGTTTGGTAAGAGAAGATTGACAGAAGTAGTTTTTGACCCCCATCAAGCCTTTCCATTTCCTTTATGGAAATCTAGGTAAGCGAAAATGTCCTTCACGAGCAGGCACTGAGATAAGGCACAAACACTCCATCTGCAGACTCATTAGATATGGGAAGTGCTCCTATGGAGAGCATCAGAATGCATACTTACATGACAAGGAGGGCTCAAACTAGCCAATCTTTTGGCAGAAGAGAAAATGCTGCTAATGGTAGCAATTGCTTAGTAAAGGTAGCTTCTAGTTTAACAGCCTGTCTCGTCTGAGCAATTATATGTGTTGCACTTTGTAACATCCACTATTAAACAGCTCAGTGTCATGTTCTGCTACCTTCCAAACCACTGCATACGGACATCATAATCAACCTTAGTGATCTGCCAGTATCCTAACAGCAACAGGAGAAGGAAAAAGGGAAACTCAAGGAAAATACTTTGAAGTAATGAAGGAGTTATCCTCCAAGAAGGTGACAAGGTGGGCTTCCTAGCTGAACTGCCTCTACACCATCACACACAGCTTGGGAAACTTACAGGGGACAAACTTCCTGAGTCAAGTAATAGGTGGCCCCACCAGGAGGGATCCCGTACTGGACCTGTTGCTCCCCAGTGTAAATGAGCTGATCGTTGATATCACGACTGGAGGCTGCCTGGGCTGTTGTGACCATGCCACGGTTGAGTTTACGCTCCAGAGGGATATGAGACAGATGAAAAGTAGAACTAGAAAGCTAAACTTTAGGAAAGCTGACTTGCAGCTCTTCAGGGAGCTAGTCAACGACACACTGGGAAACTGTCCTCATGGGCAACAGTGAAGAGCAGAGTTGGCAGATCCTTAAGGAAGCTTTCCTCAGGGCACAAGAGCTTTCCATCCCCAGGTGTAGGAAGTTATGAAAGAAAGTCAAGAGACCAGCATGGCTGAACCAGGACCTGCTGATCAAACTGCAGAGCAAGAGGAAAATATATAGGAAGTGGAAATAGGGGCAGATACCTTAGGAAAAGGCAGGACCAGGACCACTGGCCTAAACTGGCCAACCATATAACATAACAGTATTAGCATGTGATAAAACCTTGAAAACAGTGGGGAGTTGGCCAGGGCAGGCAGCTGCTGCCTGGAGACTGGCTGGGCATGGGCCAGCGGGTAGTGAGCTCGTGCATCGTTTGTGTTTTATGTATGTAGGTCACTGTGGAAGTAATGCCTCCTATTTATTTCCAGGAAAACTACAATAGAAACAATAAGACTATTTGATATAGTAAATTCTCAGCTACAAACACTATTCTTCAAAACAGTCACCACCATTAGCTGTGCATTTTCAACAATGATGAACAAGAGCCTGCATGCCAAGCTTATAACAATCTGCACCAACAGAAGCAATCCACTGCTTCACAGATGCTATGACAGTGTTGTTGCTGTTTTCCACATCGAGGAACACACACCTTTGCTCCATACGCACTTCCACGTCAGACACCATTGTGTCAGACTGCCCCTCTGCTGCCATCTGTCCCACAGCAACAGAATGTAATGGGATAATGGTGGGAATACTCAGCGTCTGCTGCCGTACCACCAACATATCTGCCCAGACAGATTGAGGAGTCTTGCTCTCTGGAGATACTCAAGATGTACCTGGATGCCCATCTGTGTGACCTACTATAGGGAACCTGCTTTGGCAGGGGGTTGGACTTGAAGATCTCTAGAGGTCCCTTCCAATCCCTGTGATTGTGTGCTCCTCCCTGCAGATCTATGAGGTGCTAATTAGCAGCCGTGGCTGTGTGTTTGAAGCAGACACGTCTCTCCTGTCTGCAAAGCCTTGTCACCACAGATGAGAACACAACACTGCATTAGGAAACTGAAAATTCGCCCTGCTGGACTCCCCATCTGCTCTCTGTCTAGAAAGACTGAAAACAAGTGTTTTCAATCAAAGCAGAAAAAGGAGCTCCAACTAGCCACCCAACTTTGCTGCTGTGCCCTACAGCTTCTTGTTGGTGTCATTTCATGAGTATAATGCGCAGGGATTGTTCTGCAGGAAGAAAGTGCATATAAGTCTGTACCCTGGACTGGCTCTGCTGCTGCAGAGCCCTACCCTCTGCCTGTGTGTGTGTAAAAACCTCAGCCATCAGCAGTGTGCCCTTCTGTTGATACAGACCAAGCACACACTGCACTGCCTTAGGCAGAAGGCCACTTCCTATTCCACCCTGCCATGTCTGTTTAGCACCAGGCTTTTATCCCTGTCACCCATGGACCTGCCTGATCCAGAAACAAATACAGAACAACTCAGATAATTGGGGCTTGAAAACTAAAGCTCATCTCCACCTCCTTATTCATGCCTGAACAGAAAGAAAAGCCTGTGCAAGGCTTCTTTAAGACTGACGAATTGTGGCTATAGACATACTTTTTGTAGCTGAGCTCTGCAATGATTGATGTTTCATATTAAACCTGATCAGTATTCACAGAAGAACAGGTCTGGAGGTTCAGAGCAAGGCTATGATGTGAACAATAACATGGGAAAACCTGTGCTGAGCGGCTTCTGTGCTTGGCTCGGGGCTGTGCTCCTTCAAGGACTGCTGAAAAACCAGAGAAAAGAGCAATAAAACTCCAGCAGCAGCTGGACATGATACTTCACAAAGAAAGAGAGCCTTTTCTGCTCCAGTTATTGAGGAGAGTGAGGTGACTGGATTTAGTGCATGCAGCCTTCAGGGGATATAAATGTTAAGAGGCATTTTTAACTGAATGGGGGAAGAAAAGGCTAATGTTTCTGATAGCATCTTGGGCTTTGCTTTGCTCTACACAACTGCAAACTCTCGAGGCCAGTGCAGAGGAAAGGAGTGACATGGATGCACTTGGCTGGCCAAGCAGTAGGGGAAAAACAGATATTACTGTGAGGGTGCCTGCAGCCCTGCAGCCATGCAGAAGGTGCTGAGGGCTATGGAAATCTGCCCGTCTCCATTCAGATGCAGGGTACTCAGAGACAGTGCTGAGCAATGCACATCACAAGAAACACATGCCACATCTCAGTGCACAGAAGCACAAGCCTTTTGGGGAAGCTTCCAAGAAGTAGCTGCGATGTGAACCTCAGAAAGTCAGGCCTTTGACATCTGGGTTGCCAGTTTGTTCTCTAGCATTTTCTCAGAAAAATCCCTTTCTCAGGCACGGCTGATGCACTGTGCTCTTGAATCTGCTCTGGCTAGGGTGCTGGGGGTCCCCTGCTGGGAGCCAGCCTTTTAACCATGGATATATGCAAAAATCTCCTCATCTGGAACAGCAGCAACATAAGCCGTCATGGGTAGGCTTTTTTTGTTTTCCTCTTCCCTAGCATTTTAACATAGTAGAAGGCTTAAGTTGGTTTTCTTGGGCTGACAAATCCCCAAATGCCGTGGTGAACTTGATGTGTGAACAGAGGATCAGGGAGTTCCCATGAGAGAACATCACAGTTTGTGTCTGTGCCTCCCTGGCATGTCTCAGTCACAGCCATCCTGCTCTACCGACTCAGACATTTGAGGAAGGACCACTTGGTACTCAGTGATGCAAGCAACCCTTCTGGCTTTGGCAAAAGAGAGGCAACATCTGGCTGTGAATGATTTAAAAGTGGCTCCCTGGTTTCCGAATGCCATTTCTAAATCTCTGGGCATCTCTCCCTCATCCCATCTCAGCCTTCAAAACCTAAGTTTAAATGACTGCCCCAGACTCCTACTCTTGTTTTAAACCCACTGTGTCACGCATAGATACCATGATGATAAGTGCATTATAAATTTGTATGAGTGCACTTAGACCATATTCCTGTTCTAGGCAAGGCGTTCTTGCAAAGCTTATTTTCAAAGATGTGGTGGATTATCATAGCTAAATATCAGTGTTGCCCAGAGAAGGATGCGTACCACACCATTCTGAGTGCTATCTGAAGAACACAGATGCACCCCAGAGCAAAAGATCAGTCCCAGTCTAAAGAGTCTCAATGCAAAGGAAAAGGAGAGATGCAGACAGAATTATAGAGTACTTAGGGAACTGGAGGGACAGTTAACATAGGGCACAGCAGCAGCCAGGCCCTTGACAAGAACACTCTTTAAAAAAAAAAGGGATCTGTCTGAGAACCTAATGGAAGCAGCCATAGTGCAGAGAACAAATACAAGGGGTATCTGTGCATATCTGGAAATGAATCTGGGTCTCCAGAGTGCTGTTCTAGCACTTTCATGCCATCATCATCTTCCCTATGTTTAAGCAAAACTCAGTCTAACTCATCATGATTTGCACATCAAGCACTAACGGAAATCAGCAACACTTCTGCTATAACAGTCGGCCTGCTCTGATGGGACACTCAGTGGACATTGCTGTCCTTAGGGTTTGCTGTCAGAAGCTGACAATGTTCTGTATCGCCCCTAGTACTTATCTCAGCAGGACAGTAGGAATATACAGAAACAAACCCTTGGAAGCGTGGCCTCTTCAGGGTTAAGCACCAGCTGATGAGATAGAGTTACAGTTTGAAATTTCAGATGCTCAGTGCTGAACACTGGTCATACAGAAGCACCTTTTTACCACTGTTCAGCTGATACCTGACCTTGCAGCTCATGTGCTTGAGGGTTCCTTTCTTTTGAGCACTCCCTTTGGCTGCTCTGCAATGCGTGTCTTTCCCTGATTAGAGATGCTAGTTTACGTCATCTGTCACAATTTGACTGATCTCCAGTGTGACCTATCACAAGAATGAAGAATTCAGTGAAGAAGCTTGGTTTATAAATGTCATAGGAACATGGCTTTCTTTCTTTTTTTTTTTTTGACTATGCTCCAGTTCTTATCTGTAGGTGCAGTAAAACATCAGCTGTATTTGTTGGCAGGTTTCTTTTGTTTTGTTTTGAAAAAAGGAAAGTCGGTGTTGTTATAATTCGTAGAAATCAGTTTGTCCTCCTATGAAAGTAATCCCTCTTCCCTTGACGTGTGGCTGGGGTGAGCAAGGAAGGTAGAAAGGCATAAATGTTTTTATTAAGAATGCAAGGAGAGTATGCATAGCCAATGGACACACTGTTGTGTAACGATGAGCCAGATGACATCTTGTGAGCTAAGCTATTGTCACTGCACTGTTTTAATAGGGCACAATCTGTTTAGCTGGAACATTTGGCTTCTAGGTATATGAGCCTGGGAAATATCTGAATGTTAACTTCATTCCTGTCTGCTTTCTGAACTTGTTCGAATGCTCGAATACATGCTTGAAGTTGTCTGTTCTTATTCCAGATGGCATCTCATTGGAAACAGTCATGCCCGATGTGTGCAAAAAGGCTGTGATGTGCAGGAATTTTTACTAGGCAACCATAGGTCATTTGGCTCCTCCGGCTGCTGCCGAGGGTCCAGCACTGCTTCTCCTAACCAAAGAGATCATATTCAGCTCCAGTGAGGCTCCGGACAGTTCAGTGATGTAAATTTCTCATGCTGGCATCTGGTTATGATACACAGCCTCATCTAGATCGCTGCATATCACACAGGACTCGTTCTACCTTTAAACTCCTGTTCACCGCCGCCTACTTCAGCCCAGGTGGGGAGAAATCAAGTGGGGATGCTACACCTAAGCAAGGGGTCCTGAAGAAGGCCTATGGATGGTGCCCAGTCCCCAGTATCAGAAGTAGGGCATGCAGACTTGGGTGTTAGACCCAATTAAGTCACGTTGCTCTTTGTTATTCCTTCGGTGATGGTCTCCCACATCAGGTGTTCAAGAAGAAATGATGTGTTTTCAGTGCTGAAACCTTGACCCACATGTGTGCTCACCCCTCTCCAGCCTCCTCAGCAGCCTGCTGGACACTAAGACCCAGCAAGGCCCCTGTTGTTGCTGCCTGGTGTGCATGACCTGGCTCAGAGAAGAAAGTTCTCCAAACCTCCGGGAAAAGGCCACGCTAACCAAAAAATATTATTTCAAGTCAGAAAAGGACTTGCTTAGAGGGGATAACTATGAAGTCCAACATTACTAAAGTTTAGGGCTGCTCCAGGAGGGACAAAAGATTTAGGAACCAAGTTAGCTGACTTTCTGTAGGGTGCACCTTCCCAGTGGCTCCAGAAACATTTGAATAATTACTCTGAGCTTTGGGCATAGCCTGCCCTAAACATGGATGAATAGCTACCTATGTATTCTAATGACTCTTTCACCAAGAGCTGTATATCAGGCCATTTAAGAAAGCAGACAGATTCCTCTGGATTTCAGCATGCTATGAAATTAAATATCGGGTAACTTAGGTTCACGCATTTTTTCCATTCTCAGGGAGAATTACAGGGGAGGCATAGCAAGGGTGATTTGCCCCAGGTATCTGAACTCTTTTATCTTTATAATACTGATATTTCCATGTCTTATCCACGGTCAGATTTGGTCAGGTCATTACAGCCTGACCTTGGCACACTCTAAGGCTTTTTCCTCACAATTATTATTTCCTTCTCTGCTCTTTAAAGAAATTCTCCATCCACTTTAATGAGTCACTCCACTGGTTAGAAAAGCTGGACATATTTTAAGAACTATATGGCCAGGAGGGTTTTTCCAAAGTACCGAGGTATCTGGTAGAAGTGTTCCAACAACATGGCTGTCAACATGGAAAAATGCTAACAGCAAAACACTAAGATGAAAATTTAAGATACATGGAAGTGCTGATATTCATTTTCTGATTCAGTGACTGAGGTCTTTGCTCAATCTCTCTCACTCTATTGAAAACGCTCCTGTGTAAAAACATTACCCACTGACACAAAACCAAGTGGGATTTTCTCCTCTGTAGACTCAGAAAGGCTGTGGAAAGTGATGGGAAAATAATGTAATGGGCACAGACTGCTGTGGATTCCTGCAGCAGTATCTGACCTCCTCCCATATGAGGTGCAGAGCCCACCACCTCGTGGGTGCACAGAAAGAGTATCTCCAACAGATGGTGAGAATGCTTTGGATAGCAGGAGATAAATCTGCTGCATTTACAAGACTTGCCTGTACATAGCCAGTGTGGCAGTGAACTCCTTCCCAAGCTCATCCCCTCATGGGTTTTGCTCCCTATCCTCCCCTGACTCTCTGACCTTTTCTCTCTTTTCCTGTATGCTCACCATATGTTGGAGCTATTTTTCTCTCCTTGGGATGAAGATGCTGATTTTTCCGTTCTCCCAGTGGACAATCCCAAGGAACAGCAAGGACCTGAAATGGTAACTGAATTGTGTGTCTGAGATAGAAACTCAGACAGCCTTTATTGGTGCATCCATTCTCCATTATATTTTAAGCCTGGATATTGCAACAGTAAATACAATCTCCAGTTCCTTTCCTGTTGGCCTAGAAATTATTCTCCCTGTAACAAGTTAATGTTATCACTTAGATCTTGAGTTTTATTATTATTATTTTTAATAATAATACATCTATAAATTATTATACTAATTACTAATTTGGGCTGCTGTAGTCCAAGCAAACCCTAGCAGCACAAAACCCTTTGGGGCCAGATGGAGAAACAGCTGCTCACCTGAAACCCCAGAGGTGCAATTGAGCTCTGATTTATTCTCAGCATCCATCCAGTAATTTTACTTCCTATAAGTGCTTGCCTTACAGAGCACATAGGAGTTAGATGGGAACCTGTTTGGGCAGCCTGTTTGTTTGGTGTGTTTTTGCTGAGCTGCAACTTCTGACTGCAATAAATGCAGCTGCAGTAAATTGAGTGTGCTGTTTTACAACTGATAGTGTCAGTGCAGGAGAGGCTTGCCCACCTAGCACAGAATAAAAGAATTGTAGAATCAAAGAATCTCAGAACAGCTTGGGTTGGAAGAAGCCTTAAAGCTCACTCAGTTTCAACCCACAGCCATGGGCAGAGCAGAGCTGCTCCCCACCAGCTCAGGTTGCCCAGGGCCCCATCCAACCTGGCCTGGAGCACTTCCAGGGATGGGGCACCACTACTCTCTGGGCAGCAGAGCCAGGGCCTCACCACCCTCTCAGTGAAAATTTTTTCATTTTCATCTAATCTAAATATTTTCTCTTTTAGTTTAAAACTGTTTCCTACTGTCCAGAGCCAGAAGAATCTGCTTTGCCTCTCTTGCATGCAAGGTTAGTAATTCATATCTTCCTTTAGGGGTGAATAAACCCATGGAAATTCTTGCAAATCTCACCTCATTTTTGTGTTCTTCTTCCAATTGCACATTTGATATAGTGCAAAATTCACATTGAGTAGTATTATCCAAGAATTCCCCTGGACTTGCCAAACAAAAAGCAATTAACTAGCTACACAAAATGTATAGGGAAGAGCAATGCTCTCAGAGCTGCACACACTGGGGATACAGGACGTTCCAGTGCAGAACATCACTTCCTGCATGCTCTAACATCCTCTGCTAGTGATAGACACAGCAACTGTGTGCTGCTTTGGTCTCAGCATGGCTGCAGTGAAACTGGGTTCAGACACCCTTGTGTGTCCCTCGAGGTGGCAAAAGCAAATGTTTGCATTGCCTTCAGGAGGGTGAAACACCACAATTAAACTGAATCAATTGCAGCAACGATCCTGATTTCAAAACCACTTCATACTTAATTCTCATTGATTTTAGTTTTACCCATCAACCGCAGAGAGGCAGTGGGGTAGAAGCATTGGTGGTGTAATTAAATCAGTAACCATCAAATAGATACAGCCATGATATATTACCAACTAACATCAGCAGGCTAAAAATGGTGCTGATTAACCAGAGAGTGCAACTCGAAGCTGTGAAATTGGAGTGGCAATAGTAGGGCAGCTAGTTATTAAAGAGATGTGACAGCAATCCGAACAGTCTTATTTTATTAAAATACTCCCTCTCACGTGGATGTGGTTAGCTGACTTGCCAATGGCATAGTTAAAAAAAGAAAAACAAGCTTCAGTTTAGAGAATCGGGATTAAAAGAGACAAGGTACAAACACATTTGCTTCAGATATGACCCCAGTTAAAGCTGCTGTTGTGGCATTTAAGTCTACCTGTATCAGGCCATGGAGGGAATTGGCAGGCTTGGTTGCTACTGGGGCCATCATGTTCTTATGAATTCTTACATTTCAGCATCCCAATGAGCTTATTTTCCATGGGAAACAGTGTTTTAACTTATTTCCTGGCTCGTTCTGACAAGACAGGACCTTGTTCATTTTAACAGAAAGTACCATGGATGCCACATCTCTGTGAAGATGCACTGAAGAAGGAGACAAATATGGCTCCAGGTAGCTGTATCAGAAAGCTTTCCCTGACAGGAGGTGCCAGCCCCTTCTCACTTGTGTTTCCATCCCACCAGAGCCACAGGTGGATAATCTTTACACATTACCATCCATCAGCCCTTGGAGTGCAATCCCATGGGACAAAGCAACATGGAATGAGTGGTCCCCAGGAAACCTCTCTCAGCGCAGACAGAAGCATCCATGTCTGAATCTTCTTGCCAGGGAATCCAACACAGCCAATTCCCAGCTTTCCAACACACTTAACTTTTTCTGTTGTCTGAAGACTTATGCAGACAAATGAAGGTCCACTTTGCTGAGGAGCAGCCAACCATGGCAGCTAATGAGCACTGTGAGAAAGAACAGGTTTCTCTTACACCAGGATTGGGATAATGTCTACTACAAGCAAAAAGGGTGCATTAAATCATTAAGGTGAGAAATGACTTTAGAGTAAGAAGATCTTAGACAAGAATCGAGCCAAGTCCAGATGTGACTACTGGAAACCTGTTTAAACAGTAAATAACAGCAATGCAGTCTCTGCTTGTTTTTGTTTTCAATAGCAGATAATTGTCTGATTGCCTTGCAGTCCTATTGAACACTTAAGAGCAATAAAGTGACACAAAGAACACTTTTGCTGTTATGTTACTGGTGACATTTTTAATCTCACCTGCCATGGCATTAGTGGGTTTTGTGTCTGCCGTCAGTCTTGCTCAGGCTGATGGGCAAGTACAGTAGCGTGAATAAGCAAGCCCAACTCCCACCAGCAGCTGTGCCTGTTTGCTGCCAGCCCCCTCAGAGACAACTCTTTAAGACACATTTTTAAGTGAGGAAAAACCACATTCCTCAATGGGAAACGGGGCCGTGGAGAATTCTAGAAGGAGGAAACAGCTGGAGAAGGAGACCAGGGCCTGCATCCTTGTAACAGTCTGATTTACAGAGAGTTAAGTGAAGAAAGAGATGCTGGGAGAAGTAATGGGGAAACCCAACAGGCTCCCTGGGCTTCACCTGTCCTTGCCACAGAGGTTGGCAGTGGTTAGCAGGCCATGGACATACAGGAGAATCATGGTCAGAAGATAGTTGTTGACAGAGCCTTTTGGATGTGCCAACTATTATGGCATTGGGAGGAAGAGATGAGCTCAAGGCTGTGTTCCGTGGCAGGTGACCAGGGTAGGGATGCCATCTAAGGCACAGGAACATGAGATACTTGTGTAAGCAGATGAGGCACTGCGCCAACACCTGCCCCACTGGGAAATGTGAATCTAGTCACCTCACCATGTACCTGTCTCCCTAGCAAATGAAGAATTTCCCCATACAGTGACTGTGGAGAGAGCAAGACTGCTGCTTGATCTAGCTTGTAGATGAGGAGGAGCACAGCTGCTTCTCCTTTGTGCTTTCTCTTCCCAAGCCTTTCTCTGAACATCAGCTGCACATAGACCAAGCAACAACAGTTGAGCTCTGGCTCACAGGGGCCTGGTCAGCATAGGTGCTGTAGAAGGAGAAAGCAAGGAATGAATAGCTCAAATCATAACCCTCAACTCGGTCTCCTGTAGATCAGCACTGACTTTACAGAGGTGTTTTCAGATGAATGTGGCCCTTCACAAAGAAACAGTCTGATTCAGAGTTAATTTAGGAACTAGGACAAAAAAAAATACCCTGCACCTTTATTGTTGGATTTTTTTGCCTTTGTAACACAGCGAAATTTAAATCCTTACATTTAACTGCAAAGAAGCAGGATTTGGCTGCCTGCTGACTTTTTCAATACAGCACAGATACAGCCTTGCTTTCTCTTTAGATCACAATGCATACAGTGCAGTGCTAACCAGAAGAGCTTCCCTTGCTCCTGAACCCAGCTGTGTGTTAGTATCTATCCCCTAATGAGGGCAAGATGTCAAACTCTCCTGTTTCTTTCAACAATTGCCAGCGCTAATGCTTCTAATAATACTCACCCTTGAATTTTTGATGGCTGATTTCAGGAAGATTTAATGTTACAGCTTGGTTGCAAGACAAAGCTAAAAGCTAAATCCTTAAACAAAATCTTTCTGCTGTCTTAAATGCTTCTTAAATACTCACAGAAACGTGCACTATGTGTTTTACTCAATGAGCCCATTACATGAAGAAGTTACTTTGTCTCCCTGTAACTGCAGGTAATGGGGATTTATTGTGTTTGGTAGCTATCAGTAGTTATAACATGTTATCACAAAGCACCATGAGCAGCTACGGTGCATTGAAAATGGAAAAACAATGTGAATGCAATATTTTAAATGGGATAAAAAAAAAAAAAAGAACAACAACAAACAGGAATCCATAACTCTTACTCGTAGTGTGGCTTCAGTAGCAGAATGCAGGCTGGCTCAGAGGGACCTTTAATTATATTTTTCATTTCTTTGATGTGACACAGGTATACAATTTATTACAGTAACAGAAACCAGGTTCTGGAACGGGTTGCCCAGAGGCATTGTAGATGCCTCATCTCTGGAGATGTTTAAAGCCAGGTTGGATGGGCAGTCAGGTCTAGCAACTGGCAACCCTGCCTGTGGCAGGGCACCTGGAACTAGGAGATCCTTGAGGACCCTTCCCAACCCAAGCTATTCTGTGATCCTATGAAACCCTTTGCTAATTAAACTGTGATACAGAGTTGCTCTTTCTTTATCTTTAGGTATTTTCACAATCTCATTTGCAAACTCACAGCAAACTTTACACTTCTCAATCCTTTTACTCAGTTTCTTTGAGCAATGGCTTTGCAAAGTGCTTCAAACTGACTTAGGGCTATACACTATATGCTTGGAGGTCTGGTTCCCCAAACAGATGAAAGAAGAGAGAAATCACATTGAATTTTCCTCCATGAGAATGGAGAAACAGTAATGGGCCCATTTCTTAGAAGAAGCTGCAACGCACAGAAATTCTTTGCAAGTTCATTGTTACTGAATTTGTCTTGCTGTAAAGCTATCTACAGCTGCCTACATTATGACATGACTTATGACATCTTCTGGACAGAGAGCATGGAGAAGCTTGCTTAAGGATCAGATCACTACATTCAAAATATTTTTTATTTAGTAAAAACATTCAGTGTTACTCTGACAGGAGTGTGCTGTGGGATAAAGGTGTCCTCTTCTATATCCAAATGTCTCTTAGTTGCAGTATTAGTTTTCCAACCCCCCTCCTTTCACTTACAGTAGCTGCTTTCAGATCTGTACAAAATGGAATTATAGAATGACCAAAGCTGGAAAAGATCTCCAGAATCATCATGTTCATCCATCAACACACCCCCACCACGTCCACGTCCCTCAGTGACACATCCCTATGGTTCTTGAACTCCTTCAGGAACAGTGACTCTACCACCTCTCTGTGCAGCCTGTGCCACTACCTCACTGCTCATTCTGACAAGAAATTTTTCCTAAAAGACAGGTAAAAGTTGCATTCAGCAATTATTTTTAAAAGATTTTCTGAGCTTCTTAGGTTGCTCTTTTGGTAGTACTCAAAAACACTGTGTTTCCCTGAGAAGGAAAACCTTAAAGTAAAACAAAAAATAAATTCATTACCAAATTCACATTTCAAAACTATGTTTTGAATGAATACTCTGAGAATTGCATTTGCATGTTGTTGCAGTCAGGAACATAAAGCAAGTCAAGGCTTAAAGGGAGAGTTTCCTGTAAAAGAGGAAGTGAGTTTGAACTGTTTTGGGGTATATTCTGGATGAAAGTCTGATACCCTTTTGAAATCCACAATTTAAAATCCAATCTGAGCCCTAACTCTTGATGTCTTTATAAAATCTCCCTCTCTCTCTTGGAAACTGCCAGTGTCTCTGCCTTATAATTTTCTTCCATGAGGGAGTCCCACAGCTTTTAGGGCTTTTCATGAATAGGTCGTATTTTTGTATCTCTCACCTCCTTCCTTGAGCCACTTTTCCTCAGCCTCTTCTCAGATCAGCTTTTCCAGTTCTTGGCTGATTCCTTCAACGTCCTGTTTTGTTTTGTTTTTTCTTCTTTTTTTCAATAAAACAATTCCCTTGTGCATGGCTTTGGCTTGGCCATGCACAGGGGAGCATTACTGTCTCCAAGCAGATGTCAAGATTTACTTTTCAGCCTGCCTTATTCTTGTGGCGGAAGGATTCAGCCAAGTTTCAAAGCTTCTCTGACAGCATTTCTGCAGTCAACAGTGTGCTCAGTGGACAGCCTTCACCTGGCACAGGGGGACTCGTTGCTGATCTGAAGCTACCTCTGTTGAATAATAGTTAAGTATGATTTTTAAAAGCTTTTTGGCTAGTTTCAGCAACATGGGTGGAAGCAATTCAAGCATGACTGGAATGATCTTTTGGATCAGGTCACTCTGAAGGGCTTTTCTGAGAAGTGTCTCCTTTTCTCTCTACTTCTGACTCAGTTGCATGCGACTTCGGTCCAAAATATTGAGTGGGTGAAGGCCTTCAGAACAGACTGGGTGTGCAAAGAGGCTTCTTGCATAGCGTATTTTCAAAACTATGGCCTCCTGGTGAGACATATCAAATTCCTCCCTGCTGGGTCAAAGAAATCAGTCCTTCCAAGGGATGAAAGAGCAGCACTTTGGAAAGAGGCTTGGTGCTGTCTTGAAACACAGAGAAGCTTTGCCTTGAATATTAAGTGTGAATAGAACATGTCTGGCTCCAAACACCTTTGCTTCTGCCCTTTTCCCAGGGGAAATCACAAGTGCTGGTCCATGCTGCTTCTCACATCTGACCAGGGCAGCAGCTGAAGCCATGCAGCAGGGAGCTCTAGCAAAGTGTCATTGCTTCACTTCTTATTACACTGTTTATGGAGCAAAATCACAAGCGGGTTTATACCTTTGTGGTATTTCTGCTCTAAGTGAGAGACTAGAGACCAATGGAAGTCCCTTCCCACCAGCACTGGGAGTCCATGAAGCTGGAAGCTATGGAAGTGCTATCATTTGGGCCACAGAAGTGGGCATTTCTCTCTACACAGAGGCTGCCAAGCAGCCCAGGCCCTCACACTCACATTTCTATCTCTTCTTTCTTGGTTGGAAACGCCTCCTCAGCTCACCCCTTACAAATGCTGCATCTGTTGAGAAACGCTGAACAGTCTGAAACGATACACACCATGCCTGAATGGATTTCTGCCACTTCACCACAGAGCAAGGAGAACAATTTGACATATTGCAAGCTGAAGGAAAAGCTCTCTGGGCAAGAAGCAGCGATGCTGACTGATCCTGGGGCTGCGGTGGAAGCATTCTCAGCTCCAATAGACCATGACTGGAGAGGGAAGAGATGTGCAAGCAGGGATGCTGGGTACTAATCTCCTCCCACACAATCCCCTATACCTCATCAAAACTTTTACCCTGCACAAATCCACCTACATTACTCCTTTCTGTGATCTCCTGTCGGTTATGAACTGTGCCTGGTGTCTCTTTCAAACCTTTTTTCTTCCTTCTTTGCAATTCCTCACCCCTATGAGCCAGACTCATTGTAAACCTCCAGACCTTCTTCCCACCCTTCCCAGCAGCTAACTCTCTTTATTTTTTCCTTCTTCTTACACCATAGATGCCCAACCTTCTGGCATGCCTGGGCCACATGGTGTGAAGAGTTGTTGTCTTGGGTCACATATATACGTTAACTATGCAATATATTTTATAAGTAATAAAACATTTTAATTTTTAATATTTTTTCTTAAAAGATATACAAAAGAGAGAAACAAAACCATTGAACCAGTGGGATATATGGCCTTGTTTTGTGACACTAACACATCAGTTGGGTTTGATGGCAGTGGTTGCAGTTCTTAGTGAGTTCTCAGGTGTTTATCAGAGATTTTTAATAAAATTTTGCTCAACCATGATGTGGTCGTGGGGCCAGGGGTGGCTGTAGGGTGGTCTGGGCCAGGCTGTGGATTGGACATGCCTACATTAGACTTACCCCACAGCTGCCTTTGAATAACCTCAGGGCATAGTGTGAGTACCTTCTTTTGTCATCATTGCTGCAGAAGAGATGAGCTTCAGTCTCTGATTCAGGACTTTTTCTCATCTTTCACGGAGAAGAGACCAATTCAGTCTCCGAGAGTAGCCTGTATGACTTATTAGCATGATCTGTTATTCATGAAGCACAAAAAGTGGAGAATTTGTGCCATTGGGTTGGAATATTTGAGCATCTTTGCAACAGAGGCACTAGGCACAGATCACCCAGCAGCACTGATGCATTCCTACAGCCCTCTGTTCTCCTGTTCCACATCAGATGGGAGCAGCATCTGTATGGCAATACATCAGCAACACTGGTATCCAAGAAAAGAACTGTCAGGCAAATCTGAGCAGTAGGAGGATTTTCACATCCTGTGGCCACCTGGCCTGCTGCTTCTGGCTCCCTTCCAGTTCTCAACCCTTCTTCTCCACCTCTTCCCCTTTCCAGTATTTAACAATAGTAGGAGAAAATTAGAGAACCCTTTGCCCTAAGTTCACTTCTTACCCTTCTAATCCAGGCAACCACATGGAGTAAAATCTCATGTGCAAATAGTGAGCATAGCTGACTTAGCAGCAGCAACTTCCAAAGCTCTGCAAAGACACCTGCTTTCCCTGGGCTGAGGGTGACCACACATCTGTACAACACATTGCCCTCCGGTATAGCCTTTCCCTAGGCTGGCCATGCCACGTGTGCTCAGGAAGCTGGTGGCATACAGTGGCATTGGCTCCTGGAGGTGCACTCAAAGGGTTAGAGCTGCAGGGGGATAACCAAATTGCTGCAGGGTTAAGCCACCAAAAGTGGCTGAAAAGTGAATAAGATACAGCTGAGCCCACCACAGTAACCTGCATGTTGCCAGATCTAAGATTATCTTCAGCACTGGCAGGAGAAAAAAAAAATAGCCCAAATAGTTTTAAGAATAGATATTGGAGAACTTTGAATTATCAGAGACATTTTCCAGTGACAGTTTGTCTGAATCATATTTGGCAGTGGTTATATACCACATCTCCTGTCATTCTTTTAATTACTTTAGAGTCTTTTGAGAAAGCTGTTCTGGTTTGAGTTGGGATGGAGTTGATTTTTAGTTCACCGTGGCTGGAATGATGCTTATCATTAATCGTTTTAGCATTAGGAGAAGAACAACTTTGGTAATGCACCAGTGTTTTAATTGTTGCTGAGCAGTGCTGTACAGAGCCAAGGACATCGCAGTGTTTCAGATTCTCATACTGTCGTGCTGAATAGGGGGCTGTGCGGGGACATAAGGGGCTGGGAGGAGGCAGGACCAGGACCACTGGCCTAAACTGGCCAAAGGGGTATTCTATGCCATATGACATCATGCAAAAAAACTTGAAAATGATGGGGAGTTGTTCAGAGCTGGCTGCCGTGGTGCAGGGACTGGCTGAGCATCAGTTGGCAGGTGGTAAGCAATTACTTATGCATCACTTAGTTTGTATATATATGAATATTATCATCATAACTATTATCCTTTTCTTTTTTTCCTCTTCCTTTTTCTGTCTTAATAGACAGCTTTTTTTTCTTAACCCACAAGCTCTCCTTGTTTTTCTTCTCCTCAGCTCTCTCCCTCATCCCACTGGGAGGGGGACGCGAGCCAGTGACTGTGTGGTTCTGAGCTACCTGTTGGGTTAAATCACAGGAGCATTTTAAAAATTAATTAAGAACACCTCTGCTTTCAGACTGAGCATGAAAAAATAAAATATCCCCACAGCTGTTTCATTTTAAGTGGCAGATTGTCCTGGTGCTGCAGATAAGCCTTCTGAACAAACAGCATGCCAACACCAGAACAATCCCCAAAGATAACTTAATTTTGTATCTATTTAAGGGTTTTGGAAGGGAAGTGTAACATATTTGAATTTAAGAAGACAAAGGACCTCAGTTAACTAATTATGTTACCAGAAGTCTGCACAAAATGGATTGGTTCCACTCCTTGGTGATTAAAGCTTAAGAAGAAAATAAAGCTGTGCTACAACTGACTGTAGCCCACGGTAAAAATCATTTGCAGATGTCTTGTTTGCAAAAACAGAGGATATGGATTTTTGGGGAGGCAGGAGAAATAGAATTATAGAATCAGCTATGTTGGAAGCACCACTGAGTCCAGGCATGTCCAACCCCCGGCCCCACACCATCGTGGTGGTGGTTCTGCCCCACTGAGTGGCCCAGCCCAGCCGTGCACCCATTGCTCACAGCAACCACACAGCACTCTGAGATTGGCATGGGATGAAACTGGCACATGGGGAAGGCACAGTGCAGTACTGACTTGGTTATGGCAAATGGTTGTGTGCACTGTGATACACTCGCTGAACACAGCCCCGTAAACAGAAAAAAACAAAAACAAAACAAACCTCACAGCTGTGCTCTACGTTTTGATAAAGGGATTTGAGAATGGATTTCAAGATTGCTGAAAAAATCATCAGTTTCAAGGGTGAATCACAGGAAGGTGAAAACTTCGTGAGAAATCTCTGATGAACTCTTGAGAGTACACTAAGAGCCACAACCACTGCCATCAAACACTCCTGATGTATCAGTGTCACAAAAACAAGGTCTTATATCCCCCTGGTTCTATGTTTTGTTGCCCTCTTTCGTATATATACTAAAAAAAAAAATTACAAATTGAAATAAACTGTATTACTTATACATTAACTACATTACATATTTCATGAGGGCTGCTCTGAAAGTAATGCCTTGTATGTCATTATGTTGGCCCACAATGCCAGAGTCAGATGTTGATAGCTTGGCAGCAGAGGTTGAACCTTCCCACCAATACCCCCTCTTACATTTTGTTGCTGTGGGACAGATGGCAGCAGAGGGGCAGCCTGGCACAATGGTGTCCAGCATGGAAGTACTTATGGAGCAACCACTCTAGTACCGTTGTTCCAACTTACCAGAAGTTGGTGATATTTCCTTACAGTGAGCTCAATTTACACAGTCAGAGTCATCAGTAAAATAACACTTCTTTTTCTTTTTTTGCCCAGCTTGAACAGGCAGGGTGATGAATAACTCAGGGAGATCCCCTGCCCTGGTGAGGCACTGCTCTGGCTGGCACTGAGCTCCCTGGTTAGACAAAGCTATGCAGTGTATTCATCAACAGACAGGGCAGGATCTACTGAGCCCTCCTCAGGTCCACACCTTCCCAGCTTATCCATTACAAACCTTCAGGGCCCTTCATTTCTTATGTTTGTGGTAGCAAGCACCCATCACACGTGTAAGGCTTTCCTTTCGCAATCTGCCATCGCTGACATCTGTCAGTGTTGCTCCTAGTCTCATTAAGGATAGCAATTAGTTTTTAATCTCTAATTGGCAGCAAATAGCAAGGAAATTAAACAGAACTACTTCAGTTATTTTGCTTGTTTAACAACAAACATTTTGAGGAGAGCCACAAATAACTCTAGCCCTGCCACCAAATCAAATCCCCTTCCATGACATCACAGGAGAACTCTACCTGTTCTGTTGCTGGCTACATCACGTTTGTGAAATAAATACTTCAGATTTAGCTAATATCACACTGCAGCTCTCACATCAGCTGGGAGCCTGATGAGAAACAGGATAATAATTTCCAGGCAGAACTGAGCATTTCTGTTCAAAAGCATCCATACCATCCTTGTAGCTGCTGCACTCTCACCTGAAGGCTCGATTGTCTGATGCAGTTTGGAGTCATGTCAGTTAACTATAAAGCTTAACTAATTGCTATATAGAGAGAGTGCTTGAAGGTCTTCTGCTCAAAATGTTAATAACAGCTCAAGATAGAGTCATCCTGCTTATCGTCTTTTTTTTTTTTTTTTAATATTTGTTTAGAGCTGTTGCTCTGTGAATGAGTGTCCCTGTATTACCTTGGCTCTCACAGTGAACAAGGCTGGAGCAAACAAATGCAATGCTCTTTGAAGATTATTGGCAGAACTAATCTCAGGAACTGCTGGAGCTGTTGTGCTACCTTAGGATCAGAGGAAAACTTGCTGAATGACATTTGGGCAGAAAGGGATGAAGCCCCAGAAGATGGGGATATGTCCCTGGGCAGATGATCTGGAGTTAACAAGGGAGGAAATGCTGCCTCTGTCTTCCCACTGTTGGACAGTCCCTCTCACTGCATGAAATCTAAAGTCTCTATTGAAACTGGAGCACAGCAGCACAGCATTCTCACCGATTTTAATGCAGATTCACTTACCATCGATTAACCCTTTAGAACTGCCATGATTTTAGGTAGATGTTTTTCTTGAGCACCTGGGAGCATCAGATTGATTTAGCTATGCTGTTCATTTATTTGGAGCAGAAGTTAGAACATTTGTCAGAGGATCCTCTGTGAAAACTGTGGGTAAATGACAGGAGTGAGCCTGCATGGTCCAGACAAAGCTTTTCCCTTAGCAGTACTTGACGCTCAAATCTGAGGAGGATGCGTCTGGCATCCTTTAGCAGACCAGTACTTAGCTCAAGGAGGAAAGGACCAAATACCTACTTGGAAAATACAGGGGATAACAGCCCTACCTGAATGTGTCCCTGTGTGGCTCCTTTCTACCCCAGTTGGTTTCTGCTTCACTCCTACCAACCACCCAAACCTCCTACTGGATCTCTTTGTAGTTTTCAACCAGAGTTTATCAGAAAACCAAATTGACACAAAAACTTGCTGTAGTGAAAGTATTAGAAGTACTAATATGGTTCCAAAAGAACTTAAGTTTGACATGTTAAAAAAAAAACTATGTAAAATGTTAACGGTTAGAAAGATGGTACCACACTCCTCAGCACTGCTCTCACCAAAAAATATATATCATTAGTCACCTACAAAATAAACTGTGGTCTGGGGAATGCATGGTCTTCATTTACTAGTTCATTTAGAAGTTATTCTGTTTATTGCCATCCCAAGTTAATTTGCACTTCATGTACAAGGGTTGCTCTAAAAGTAATGCCTCCTACTTCATTATGTTGGTCCACTTCGCCAGAGATAAATACTGGTGGTATGGCAGCAGTGGTTGAACCTTCCCACCAATATCCCCTAACGTTTTGTTGCTGTGGGACAGATGGCAGCAAAGGGGCAGCCTGACACAATGGTGTCTGACATGGAAGTGCATATGGAGCAAAGGTGTGAGATTGAATTCCTCCACACAGAGAAAATGGCACTCACTGACACTTGCTGAACGATTCTGGAGATCAAACAATGGATGCGAGCACAATGGGGGGTGGGTGATGCATTTCAGCAGTGGTAGCAGTGGGTCACCTCCACTGGTGAAGACTGTTACATGTGCAGCATACAGGCTCTTGTTTATCACTGGCAAAAATGCACAGCTAACAGTGGTGACTGTTAATGAAAAACAGCATTCTGTAGATGAGAATTTGCTCTATTAAATAGTGGTGTGCTCTTTGTAGCTGTTGTTGGAGGCATTACTTTTGGAGCAATCTACATGCACATCAGAACATTCATCGTAAACTTGCATCTGCGAGGTTCCTTAGCCTGCAGGTTGACACATGGGCACATTCCATTTTCAGATGTTCTGTCCTCCCTGTCCCTGGTCCCTAAGGAAACAGGACCTGTGTCCTTATGATCGCACAGGATTCCTGCAGGACTGACTCTGTTTCACTGTTAGTAAGGTGCTGAATGCAACACCAGTTGGACATATTGCTGAACTTCATCATGTTAAATTATGTCATTGCTTCATGCTCTCTAAACGTCACTGAGATTACTCCTGCACACAGGAGAAGGCAAAGGTCACTGCCAGCTCCTTGTGATATCAGCAGGGGAATGAAGAAATAATCCCCTCCAAATAACTGCTCCGAGGTAGTAAGGCAGAACTGTTCTGCCTTGCAAGAACTTCACCTGCAAGATTTATAATCAGTTTTTGGAAGAGAAAAGCAAGTTGGGAGATGTCAAAAGCCTCACTGCAACTGTTAGGTAATATCAAAAACAGCAAGACTCTGAGTCCCTCTTTCTTCATTTCCCTGTCTCCTGAGCCCCAAACTGAAATCCCTAACAATTCTTCGAAAAGCTTATGCAAAATGGACCAGCTTATTGAAAAATGCCACTCAGAAAGCTGTCTCCTTTCACAGTTGCTTCTTCTGTCTTCATGAGACCTTCTCTATGTGCTTCATTAGTTCCCTAATGCAGGCAGAATTTCCATCTTATTAGCTGGAAAAATTGCTGCTTCAGCCAAAGTGTCCACAAACACAACAAACTTTGCAAGAGGGCAAAAACACCTTTGAAATCTCCTTGGTGGATGCACAATCTACATAGTAAGCTATTTAAAAATCAGCACTTCTAAGGTATGTGTGAGCCTCCAAAAATTCTGAAGACCTAATTAGAGGTTTTAGCAATGAATTACAGAGGAGGCCATGTGTTTCTATTCCTAGCTCAGACAGTCGTGGGCAGGTGGGATGAAGGAGATGATGCAGACACAAGCATGTGCTGCCTGCTGCAGAAGAGGAGGGCGAGGACCATCAATCTCCACATCCCATACTGTGAGTGCAGGCATAGGGTGGATGCACAGTTCTACCGCTCCCCACTAAAACTGCACGCAGCCCAGCAAAAGTCCAGGGTCAGGACATTAAGTCCAGAGAGCAGTGGTCAATGGCTCCATGTCTGGATGGAAATCAGTGACAAGTGGCAACCCACAGGGGTCCCTTCCAACTCAAATAATTCTATGATTCTGTCTTGACATTTGTTCAGAAGAGTTCTAGCAAGGGAGAAATTGTGAGAGTTTGGTAGAGCTGAACAGGCACAAAGGAAGAAAAGAGCAGAAGTCTTACTGCAACTCCTGAAGAACACCCCACTTCTGAGAAGGGTCAGCGTTATTGTGACAATTAACTGTTTGAGAGCCCCACCCCCTCTCCTGTGCTGGAAAAGCAAGCTGCATCTGTGCTGCTGATGGAAGTGGAGGGGCTTTAAAGGGACTCATCACATGAAATGACCTCATTCTACAAAAACAAATTAACAACAAATGTAAGAGAAAAATCATAGAATTGTTTGAGTTGGAAGGGACCTTTAAAGATTGTTCAGTCCAACTCCTCTGCAATGAACGTGGGCACCTACAGCTCAATAGAAGCCCAGTTCAGCCTGAAAGTTAGCAGGGATGAAGCATCCATCGTCTCTGTAAGCAACCTGCACCAGTGCCCCCCACCCTTCGTGTAAAAAGCATCTTATTTATACCAATTTATATCTCCTTGTAGCCTTTCCCTATCACAACAGACTCTGCTAAAGGGTCTGTCATCTTCCTTCTTAAAATCTCCATTTAGATACTGAAAGGCAGCTCTCAGGTTTCCCCAGAGTTTTCTCCAGGCTGAACAGCCCCAGCTCTCTCAGCCTGTCCTCGTAAGGGAGGTGCTCCACCCCTAAAAACATTGTCAATCCTAAATAAGTTGTATTCCATCATCTTTGAGTCATTACAAGTGTGAAAGGAGTAAGATTAGAAGTGAGAATATTTCACATTCTTCCCATATGAAATCCTCACATTTCACATCTATCAAAATATTAAATCTAATCCAGAGAAAGAAAAAACTCCCCCACCAGTCTTGAATTTTAGATTCATTTGCACCACGTGTGTTGAAATTTATAAAAAAATATTCCATTCAAGGGAAAAAAAATAGTTATTTGTTCCTTCCATGGTTTGCTCTGCTTCAACTTGTATTTTAAGCTACTTGCTTACTTTTTCTACTGCCCGGATATTTGGAAGGCAAATACCAGCTGTCCTTGCCACTGTAACGATAATACATCAAGCTCTGGCAACGTTTAAACTTATTGGGAAAAAAAAAAATGTTTTCTTCCCCTCACTGAAGAAGAATGCAGATTAGTTTGAATTGAAGATTAGCATCAGTTGTAAACACATCTGTCCACAAAGGACCTGGAGATCATTTTTCTTCATTTCAGATAACAGTAAGGACTATTAGGACACCTTGCATTTTCTTTTGATAGTTTGGGGACTTTCTTTTTTTTTTGTCCTCCCTTTGCTGATTTAAGCTCCTTGTTTCAATAGGCTCTGTTGTCAGTGAGGAAGCAGCAAAGCAGAGCTTGCTGGGAGCCATGGGTTCCTGTGCTCTGGACTGCTAAGGTCTTCAAGTAAAAGTGAACATCTGCTGCTGAAATGCGTTCCCATTATTTCTTGACTACATTTTAATTTCAGGAAGCTCCAAGCAACCATCCTTTTTTAGCTGGAACACAAGAAATATTTCTGAAAACATCTGGGAATTGGCAAAGCAATACAAAAATAAGAACATATTTAAGAATCACTAATCATTTCTGATTAACTTCAGCTGCCACTGCACACAAAAACCCAATACTAGTTAAAAAATACACATGCACATCCAGTCTTGTAACTAACATCTATAATTCCTCCTCAGTGTCCTTTTCTAGGTAGATTTTCACCTAAATCTTCTTCATCATAACTCCTCTTGATTGGGATGTCTGTTCTAGATTGGTTCCCATCCCAGGAAGCAGGAAAGCCCAGAAAATTTTTGCATTTGTGTACTGAGCCCCTTCACACAAGCCAATTTCCTCAACTATCTTTTTGCATTCTCCAGTCACACTAGTCCCTACTCACTCTTCCATTTTTCTTTTTTTCAGGGACAGCACAAGCTCTTATGATCAAAGTTTAGTGTTCCCCCTGCTTACAAAGTTGAAAATAGCATTGCCTTGGATGAACCACTGACTTCTTGAGAAAGAAAGTTCTTGTTGTCAGATGCTGAAAATCTGCCAGAGGGGAAAGGTGGGGAAGCAATAATACAGACAGAATGTGTCCATTTTGAGGAGGACGGTAAACAGAGGAAGAGGACAAGAGAAACTTTCGTGGAGAGAGTGTCCAGCAGAGCATGCTATGTTGCATGTCATTTTTCAAGACTCTACAGAAAGTCAGAACACTGTGAGAACACTGCTGGAGTTGCCAGTGGTATACAATTTGACAGTGCTTTGGAACAGGCTGCCCAGGGAGGTGGTAGAGTCACTGTCCTTGGAGGTGTTCAAGGACCGTGGAGATGTAGCCCTGAAGGACACGGCTAGTGGGCATGGTGGGTTGAAGTTGGATATTATGATCTTAGAGGGCTTTTCTAACCTTAATGATTCCATAATTATATTCTCTAATATGCAAAAGGGGAGAAAATTGTCAGTACATCTGGTAAAACTCTGGCTGAAAATGGCAGGGGTCATCTCTAGGCATGGGCTGTCTGTAGTTAGTGCTGTAGATTGAAATGAAGCAGAGCAGAAGGGCATAAGGAAAATTCAGATTTACCAACCTATGCTGTAATGGCAATAAGCACTTCTGAATTAGCTGTCCTCAAATGCATTCTGCTCACAGATGGCTTGTGGTTCTTGTTCCTGAGAGAAGGTTTATCTTCCTTTTACCATCAGGGCTGGACAAGGCATCCTTCCCCATCCAGCTCTTGGGTGGTGCAAGGAACTGCCTTCCAGCCCGGTATTTCTCCCTTCCAGTGGCACCTAAACTGACTAGGGAGCTTGCTAGTTCATAGTAATTACAGACATACTGGTGGGAAGGGATCTCTAGGACTTACTCCAGCACTATGTCAGGTTTGTTGCATTTTCGCCTTGAAAACCTCCAAGACAGGAGGTCTCTCACATGACCTAAGCTCAAACCCAGATTCTTAGCTGCTTGGCTCTAGAGAAGAAAACTAAATAAGACTTTTCTGTAGTATTAGATAAGACCTTTGTGTAGAGGTGCCAGAGTAATCCCCCAAGGATCACAAGTCCTCTGCTATTATGCGTCATAACAGAGTCGTAGAATCACAGTATCATTTGAGTTGGAACAGGCCTTTAAATGCCAACGAGTCTAACTACAACGAACAGGGACATGTACAGCTAGATCAGGTTACTCAGAGCCCCATCCAGCCTGACTTTAGATGTTACCCAGAGAAGTGGTGGATGGAATAGGTCCTTTGGGACCTATTCCAGTGCCTCAAAGCCCCTATTTAAAACAAACAAACAAACACATCTCACAAATTATAATTCCTGTCAAGCTTCAACAGTGAAAGAGAAACCAACAGTGACTTTGATGGCCAACATAGTGGGCCATGGAGATGGGCCCATTTGGGTAGATAACTTCAGCATCCCAGACTCTGCAGCCTAGGGTGCAGCTAAGTTAACAAGAGACCTGAGTGTGAAGGGAACTTGTCACTGTTGTAACACAGCTGTGAATGCATGCATTTATGGTGCTGGTTATTGAGGCTATTTTCCCACCACTAGTGCACAATGCTCCCATTCCCTTGTTTTTAGCAATAACTAGCAAAGGGATCAGACTTGCATCCTTTTGCTGGCAGGGAGAACGAAGCAGATATCACCTACAAATCTGCCACAAAGAAAAGGTTGGGGAACAAGCTGTAGTGCCAGGGACAATAGGGAAAAAGCATACAAGAAGCTGAGCTGTGTGCTCAGGCATCTTTACTATGGTGTAGAAATCTTAAATTCTTGGGAAAATGAATTCTTGCGCTGAGCTGTAACCTTTTCTTTCACCTTAAAACAACATGACATTTGGCAGATTTTAAGGAAAACCTTAAAGATGTGTTTATTGTACCCAAAGCTGTTTTGTTCCTGTTACTTGTTTGTTTTGATTACAACATTGATGACTTGCACGAACTGTGGCTTAAAGCAGAATGACAGTGGTGTTTGGGTCAGCCTAACTTCTGAATGGCCAGTGTTTTTGTGCAGCTCCTTGCAGCTATCTATGCAACCTGTATTTTATCTTCCATTCCAAATTATGAGTCAAGATATGCTTCTTAAGACTCATTGTAAAAACAAGCCGACAATATCCCATTAATTCAGTTATCAACTAATACTTTAAGCCTTTCCAGCTGCCTAAAAAATGAGAAAGGAATAAATACTGGAATAAATACAGTGAGATAGCATATGGTGTTTTCAACTTGCTATGCAGAATGAATTATCTTATTACTTATCATTGCACAGCTCCTCAGACTTGGAATACTTTTGGTTTCTTAGTAAATAAGAGACTAAAGACACCCACTTTTGAAAGTCCCTCTTATGCTTCTTTAGCTCACTCACAATAAATACTTCCTACAGGTAAGTACTAACAAGAAAGACGGACAGAAGCAGGATGCAGAGTAAGGACAACCAGCAGACAGTCTGTTTAAGGGATATAACTGGAAGGTATTGGAAGGAGAATTCACCAGGAAGTGAAAAGAATCTAGATGGGAAAGAAAGAAGGAAAGGAAAAGAAATGTTATTCTGAAAATTATTTAAACAAACTTAAATAAACCAACCAGGTCTTTTTGAGGAAAACCAAGCATGTTCATACCAAAAAAAAAAAAAAAAATCACATAAATCTTTGATGCCTGAAGAACATCTTCCATGAAAACACACCCTGAGAAGGTATATTTTTATAGAATAAAGTTGAATGGAGATATTCTTGCATATCTTAAAAGCTACAGACTGAATGACACTTTCGCAGGCAAGTTACATGCAATGCTATACCAAGACAATTATTATACATCTTAACCCTCTCTTTGACCTTGAGAGTCTTAGGACCAATGTCCTTGCACTAACCTGCCAGTGCAAAACACCTTTACCTAATGTGACTCTGAACCTACACGGAACTCTTCTCATTAGTCATTTCGAAACAAAGAAAATTATTTCAATATGTACAGTATGATCTGTTTGAACCCTAGACTTATGTTCCTTTTCTGGGCCTTAGGAGGCCAGTTTTCTTGGCTAGAGTCCCATTCTCTACCAGTAGCTGAGAATGTCAAACAGTGGCTATGTAATTACTGTCTGTGTATAACCATTTACTTCAGCATGATCCCATACAAGGTAAAGATCAACAAAGGACAAAATGGACGTAGGAAATGACCACTAGAAGTTGTGCCCATTTTTTATCAGCTGTAAATGAAAATTGTTTGAACAGTACTGCAGGACACTTTTTTCAAGAAAGTGAACATCTCTTCCATTAAGCAGTCTGACAAGCTTTGCTGTTGGGCACTGAGGAGGAGGGAATCTTGCTTCCTCATCTCTTTTTTTATAGACTAACAAGAAAACATAGAAAAGTTGACATTTTCCTGACAAATCCTTCGAGTTAATCTGTTTTATTCTGGTTGTTGGCACTGGAGTAGTTGAATCCCCACCTACTCAGTTCTCGCTTATGCTATATTAATATATTTTAAGACATTTCAAAATCTGCTTGATTTCCAAACATAAATTTAAGGGAAAAATTTATGGAAAGGACTCTATAGGTTTGAGATCATCTACTGTCAATTGC
>VXAB01007887.1:123084-177809 GCA_013399175.1 Odontophorus gujanensis
CAAACACTGTCTGTAAGTTATCAGAAGGGCATCGCAGGGAAACAGATAAATATCTTAAAAATAAAAAATAACACCAAGATTTCCGACCATAAGGGCAAACAAAGAAATCAGAAGAGGAGAAAATAAGATTAAGGATAGGTGGTCCTTCCAGCAAGAAAGGCTGAGAAACTCGAAGGTAAAAAAATTAGTGTCAGAATGTACATCTTTTCCTTCCAGTTTTTGTGTTTGTTTCCAAATTGTACCAAGTTGTAATGCATAGTGCTTATTCAACCAGAACTGTAATGCATTTAATTCAGCCATTGTCTCTCTTCGCTGCTTGCAATTCCTACTACTAAGGCCTTTGTTATCATAATCATCCCCAAAAGCTTTTAAAGGCTAGATGCTGAAAATGATAAAGACTTTCCAGTCTGTTTTCAGCAACATTTGATGAGAGGAGATGGAAACAATCAGTTTGATCATGGCATCCACCTTTAAATCCTCACTGCTGATGTCATATGACTTTTCTCCTGTAAATGACTTGGTAGGGACCTTTGGAGGCTTCCAGATCTACCCAATACTTACCAGCACAGGATCAAGTCAGTTGTGGCATTGTCTGGCCAAATCTCCAAATCCTCCAAGCCAAGACAACCCAGGAATTCAGCAAGAACTATGGCTTCCCTAAACACACATTATCATCTTCAAATAAGACCTAAGAATGATAAAAGCAAAAAAGAGCCCTAAACAAATAAATGCAACAGAGATTAAAACGTAAGTTAAATTTTCCACAGGATAACCCAGCAGACAAGTATCCGAAGAGATGGGAAAGCAAAATGTTGCTTTTTAATGAATACTGGAGATTTTTTTGCACTCACATCTTCTCTGTGGGAAGACTTGAGACAAATACCCCTTGAAATCTTCTTAGGGCTTCTATGAAACAAATATTCAAAGAAATGAAGGAAATCTTTACTGACAGCTGGACTACTGAGAAGCTGTATTGAGGAAGTAGGAAGGAAAGAAAAGAAGCCTCGAAGAAAAGCTCAAAAAAAACCCCAGATTATTGATAGAGGGAAAGTATATGTAAATACCTAGTTGCCTTTCTGCAGCATCCCTATTTCTTGATAACTCAGACCAAGAGGTTTGGTTACTGAAAACTGAGAACATCTGTCCAATTATTTTTACAGATTTCAAGGTCTATCTGATAAATAAGCATGTACTGAACTTAACAGATTTCATCAGAAATAACATATCCTACACACCAGAAAAAGGTTCACGCAACAAAACAGTAATGTCATGACCAAGGGAGAGATTGCTTAATTAGCTCATTATTTTTCTCAAAAGCACTGGAAAAAATTAGCTAATTGTAGTATGGCTATGTCTGTGTTTCCAATAGTTACAAGATTAAAATTTTTATGTGGTGAAACTTCCTAGATTAAAAGTTTATTTTCCTTTAATGGCAATTTATTTCATGCAGAAGACATGGATTTTCAGGGCCTCAAAACTCCCTAAAAACAACTCAAAGTAAAGGCATGAACCCTCCCTGCTCCAGAGTACAAGCTAGGTGACAAAGTCAGCAAAGTCAGGAGCACAGTTTGGGGAGGAAGCATTTTCCAGGGGGAACCTTCCCAAATGCTGAGCAAGATGAAGGCCTCCATCCAGTGCTACTTAATTCTAAGATCATATCCATCTACCGCATCCCTTTGGCCCTGCCAACTCTCTCTGTGAGCAAACTCGGCAGAATGCAAGAAGGTAGAGGGTTTTTCTACTGTGGGCAGTAGTTGCTTTCCCAAAGCTGGAACATGGCACACGGTGCAGCGAAGGCTGTGTTGCCCCAGCAGGTGTGACTAGAGCAAGTGCAATCTGCTTTTGGAGCAAGGAGATGCTTTCCATGGGAATTCCGTTTCCTCCCATTGCGGAGGTTGCTAGTGTTAGCTGTTAGCAGCAGGGTATGAGATGGAAAGGTTGTTTCCCAGGTACCACACACCACCCCTGCCCCAACTGCAAGCATGGGATTGAAATACATCTCATCTACTCATATTCAGAGACATGCATTTCCTCTAGCTTCCTTTACTGATTTATCTAGATGAAGAATGTAAAAAAATAAGTATGGTTCAGGGGTTCAGTTATTCAACAAATGGAACCCCTTACTTCATCAGAAGTCTGATGTCCTTCTTCTTGGAAAAAGGATAAACATTTGGTTGTGGAGTCTTCTATGGAGATATTCAAGATCTGCCTGTATGCCTACCTGTGCAACCTATTGTTTGAAACCTGCTTTAGAAATGGTATAGCACTTGATCTCTTGAGTTCCCTTCCAACCCCTGCAATTCTGTGAATACCCTAAAATTAACAAAACTCAAATGTAACTTTTCTGAAGTACCCATTTGCAGTGAACTGGACACAAAATCAGGATCTTTCTCTGCATCATAGAGTCCAACAGAATATCTCTGGCCCCCATTTGCTCTTGGCTCAGTATCATGATGCAGAAGTGGATCAGGTAACTGTACCAATGGCAAAAAAAATTGTGCCAGAGATGGGACATGGCTTCTCCTAAGTGCCTCCCTCTGAAGGATGACACGCCTTAAGCCCCAACCTCTGTACCACACCAGCTATGATGCTTAAGGCACTTGTTTGAGGGAAATGAGTATGCCTTTAAGCAGGTGTGAACCTGAACTTGGATGCACCTACAAAAAGAAGTTTTGTTAAGCTCACTAGCACTTCACAGTACTTTTTGTAACTCCTCCCTGCCAGAAAGCATGCTTTCCCCCCCTCCCTGCTCATATGAACTTTCATTTGAAAAATGAAAAAGCATTTGAGTAACCTAGTATACCAAGAGGCATCTCTGCTGGGGTTGGATTGATGATCATAAAGTTCCTTTCCAACCCAAACCATTCTATGATATTGTTTACTGTTAAAGTTTTCTCCACTAGATTAACATGGCTCTTAATACCTGTTATTTCCTCACTATGAGGCTCTCATACCCTGCAAACAAAGCTTCTTGTTGATCTTCTCAAAATCCACATTGAGTCCCTCAAGAAGATCTACAAAGCACTTTTTACAGAAGTGCTTCTTTTCTTTCCAAAGTTGCTGTTAAAGAAGAATGTGTGTATTGTGCCATTAACCCGCACCCCAGACAGCAGTCCCATGAGATAACAGCATGCACAGTACTCCAAATAAACTCACATAACTGTTCTGTTAGTGTCCGAGAGCTTCGACTCATGTTATGTTTGGGGTTTAATCTGCTGTGATCAAAGGATTCCCTGTCTGTACATACCAGCACTGCTGTACGAACAGAGAGGTTACTGCTGAGCACACCAGCTCACTAAAGATATTTATGTAAAATATGAAAGAAACAACTACTGTGGTCTTTGCCTTGGCAGTTCAGAGGTATTAAACATCCCATAAGATTGTAGAATCATTAAGGTTGGGAAGAACACTAAACTCAACCAACCACCAACCCAACCCCATCATGCCTACTAACCATGTCCCTCAGTGCCACATCTCCACATTTCTTGAACATCTCCATGGATGGTGACTCCATCACCTCCCTGGACAGTCTGTACCAAACCTCAACACTTATTCTGAAAATATTTTCTCAATTTTTTTTGCTCATCTTGACATTTAATACTATGAAAGAGTTAGGAAGCTATAGCCAAGGTTAGTCTGGGCCCTGGGTGGTAGAGACAGGGAGAGTAAAAACATGGGATTGTCCTGGATCAAAAAAAGACAGCTAAGATCAAGAGATCTGCCTAGATAGCCAATCAAGAGGAGATTTTCTCACAAAAAGATTAACACCACAGTACCAAGTTTCCTATTTGCCTTTTGGAAAGTTCCAGAGTTCTGAGCATTGTGATTCACCAGAATGACAAGGAAGGATACACTGAGTGAGGGACAGGGCCATCTTAGGTCTTGCTGCAGCACACTGCATGGTCTTTGAAAGCCAATACAAAGTCAAGATAACAGAAAAGACAGTTCTACCTAAACCACTTAAACCTTTCAGCTCTATGTCAATTAGCTGCTTTATGGGCAGCTAAAGCAGACACTACATTTCCTACATTTGGCAGAACACTTTGAAGCCAACCAGACAGCCAAGAATAAACCAGGAGAAAATATGGGTTTCATCCTGAGCAGAACACTAGTAAATTACCATATGGAGCTTATAAATGGCTACCGAGACCTTGGGAGTACCTGGAGGGGATGGTCTAATTTAAAATCCAGTTCAGCTTGTTCTTGGGCCTTGGATCTCCAGCTATGAAAGATAGTTTTGCTGTCAGATAAACCTAATCACAGTCTGTCTTCTGCCATAATTCAGTTTCTGCCTCACCATCCAATGGAGAAATGACTCAGCATCAGTTATGAAAGGAAAATGTAGTTTCTCTCTTCAGTCATTTCCTCCAGATACTCTCTTGAAAAATAAAATTAATAAGAAGAAATCTATTCTTGATATTACCCCAATTTTTTAATTAGTTTTTTCTGAAGTCCCATGTATTACAGGATATATCACATCTTGAGAGATACTATTTTGTGACTGAACCCAATCCACAGAAGAGAATATTATTATTGCTTTATCTTTTCTATTTTTTGGCAAAACAATAACATCATATGGGGAATATTGCCTTCTGAAAAAGGTTGTGGTTTCTACTCCTCAGGAAGGCCAAACTATTCCCAAACAGCTCTTCTCAGAGTAGAGTTTATAGCCCTGTAATTTTTACACTTGGGTTTACCTATTACGGTTTTAACTCTTTCTAGGGAATTAAAAACATATCTTTTAAAATGTGCAGGGATTAAGAGAGCTCTTATATCTAAGGAGAGACACAAGAAACAGGCAGTTTTGACTCTACTAATCTCTGCTGCTGCAACAAATATACATCCCTTCACACAGAAGCTTTTGCTACGTTACTGCACAAGCCTACTCATGGCATCTGGGTCTCTGGACTAACATTTTCTTCTCATCTGCAGAGAAGAGCCAAGAGCATTTTGGAACCTTAAATATTGCTGAAAAGAAGCATTCAGTACAATGTAGTCAGGTTAGCAAGCTGCAGCCATTTACAAATTGCCTGAAATGCTGTTCATTGCCTGGCTTTGTAAGCACAGTCATTTCAGACCCTGTGATCACTTTTGAGTCCATTAGATGATTTCAGCCCAATTTGACAAAGAAACCTGAAATAAACCTAATATCCTACGTGTATGGTGAAAATCATTGTCCAGAAGAGAAAAACACTGCACAAGGTCCCCAGAGGGAGACAGATGTGTCATCATCAGCCTTGGCAGAGGCAGCCAGCTGACTGATGGGCACATGTGCTGCAGCTGGCCATTTAGCACGTGGCTTGTCCTGGACCAGCCCCAAATGTCTGTGCATAGCTTCCCCCCAAGGCCACAACGGGGAGAGAAGTTTATTTCTGTGGAAGAGAAATTGGTTTTGCAATAGATCTGCTGCTGCTTGTGTAGAGAGCGAGATGGGAACAGATGGACCAAACATGGGGTTAATGCTTGCTGATGAGGACCTGGGAGATGGAGGGAAAAGCTGCCAGCAAGGAGATGAAAACCACTCTGGCAGCACAGTCCTGGGCTGGCAGCCAGGGAAGGATGGCGGCTGGTCGGCAAAGCACAGGAACAGAACACAGAACACTGCATACAGACACACGGCTGCCCATGGGACCACTAGGCTAAGCAAGGTCCATCTTGGGAAGGAAGAGTCCACTGCCAGAAGGAAAGAAACCGAGCTCATGGGATGGAAAGGCAACATCAGGGAGATTTGGAGTCCCATGGTTGGGTTTCAGGTAGTGGGTTGTTCCTCCTTGACAGGAGGAGGGAGAGCAGAAGAAAATATCACTACACACAATACACTGCTTGCTGAGTGATGGGAAGCATCAGAAAGCAACACATTCAGCATAGTAGTTGCTCTGTTCAGATACGGCTTTTCCAGGATAAATTCAATTCTCCCCATACATGTCCTATTTGTAGCTATGAAAATGTCAATTTTTGCAGAAGATGAAAAAAACACATATTTACCTCTAGCAGCTTTGCAGGTATTCTCCCTTTTTCCTGACATTAGCTGACTACTGTTCAAAAAATCTTTGTGAGGTATATCCATTCCTCTAGCCACATGCTGCTGGCCCCCAGCATAAAGCATTCACGTTCAGATACAAACTGAATTCCTTAGAATTCATCCTATTCTTGTGCTTTCACAGATATTTCGTCCCTCCTCGAGCTTGTCCACACTTCCCTCTCTCCCCTCACAGCAGTGAGTATTAAAAAAACAGAAACAACACAACATAGAAAACATCAGAGCAACCTAACTTGACCAGATGGCATCCACAAAAAACTGAAATACAGGCACGCATCAATTACTGCAATATTCAGCCCTTATAAACTTTCAACAAATATGTTCACATAAATAAGATCCAACATTCTGCATCCTAATTAGTTTTCACATTTGTACAAAATCTCTTCCAAGAACAAGAAAAAAATATTAAAAGAAACACTTGCTCAAAGTTTTTTTTCCCCCTTCTATTTCTCCAAGTAACCAAAAGAATATTCCAGCTTTTTCTATTTAGGAACACTTGAAACTCATTCTCAAGTTTTGTAGTGAATTTGAAGGAGGGCTTATTTTTCCCACAAGCACACTATTTATTTGTTTATTTCCCCTCCGCAAGGGGTTCCAGAGGTTTGAATGAGCAGGACATTTACTATTGCCTGAAATTAAAATGTGAAGTGAGGAAGGCAAAAAGGAATTGGAATGCAACAAGATCCCTAAATAACTGTTTCTTTGACTCAGTAACTAAGTCAAGATGAGAAAGCTGGAGAAGAAAAGGCTCTGGGGAGACCTGGGAATGGCCTTTCAGTGTCTAAAAAGGGGCTATAAGAAGGAAGAAGACAGACTCTTTAGCATGGTCTGTTATGACAGGACAAGGGGAAAGTGTTTCAAGCTAAAAGAAAGTAGATTTAGGCTGAATGTAAGGAGGAAGTGCTTTACACTTAGGGTAGAGAGGCACTGGCCTGGGTTGACCAGAGAGATGGTGGAAGCCCTGTCCTAGGGGACATTCAAGGTCAAGCTGGATAGGGCTCTGAGCACCTGACTGAGCTGTAGGCAACCCTGTTCATTGCAGGGTGGCTACAGTGGGAATCCCTTCCAACTCAAATCGTATGATCATTCTATGAAATAGGGAGGTGGAAAGTGGGAAGACCTCCAGGATGAGATATAGGCTCTTCTGCAAATTGAAGTGATTTTGGCCAGAATGAGTGCAGCCTTTACTCTGGTGTTACTCCCTCCCCCAGCTTCAGTATTTGGCATACAGCCCATCATGTTTAGATGATATGGGGTCAAATTTTCAGTCTTAAACCAGGAAAAGACTCCAAGATCATTTGAGAAGAAGACAAGGGTTTTCTCACCTTCAAAATGAATGCATATTTTTACCTGTCCAATGGTTGGCTGGAATGCAGAATCGATATTTTTGCTGTTTAAAATCATTTAGTTACTATGCCTTAGATATCTGTCCTTAAAGCAAAAATATATTTCACATTGAATGTACCATTGTTTCCCTGTTAAACCTTTTCACGTGAGAAATATTTTGTCTTATTAGACGATATGTGAGAATATACGTTGAATTTGAGAACTGGTTTAGTTCCTCTTATACTGATTTTTTTTAAACCAACTAAACAATGAAGTTTTACTTTCAACTTCTATTTCATGGAAGATTTGCTCATAATCTAACACAGTCTTACATTTTCTGGAACCATATCTTGGGGGGAAGGGAGCACTGTGTTTTGGCCTAAATATTTAATACTTCCCTATGCACATCTGCTTTCTCTGAATGTATTAACATCCCATCCCAAGTATTAAATATATTTGGGATGGGATACTCTCAAAAGACTCCTGAAGAGCTTTGTGAGCTTATATACTCTCAAAAGACTCCTGAAGAGCATTGTGAGCAAGACCATCCTGACCACAGCAGAGTGCTTGTCAGCAACAGGAACCAGCCTGCAGGAGAGGCATGCAGGGACAGCAGCTGCCTGGGTTCTTCTGTGGTAGGTTGGGAAGACAGCACAAAAACAAGGCATGATGAATTCAAAAAGGTGAAAGAAAACAAGGATGGAGGCAGGCCATGTCAGCCAGTGCTGATGGCACGCATTCTGAACTGAGAGGCTGCAGGAGCTGCATGCAAATAGTTACTCTAGCCATAATCCTAGGAAAGGAAATTGGGATTTATTATCTATTGTGAAGGTGACCAATCCAGGGGCACCAATCCCATAGCCTGCCCTGCCAGTAGGAGCAACCTCCCCAGCCTTACAGCAAGGCTGGTCTTGCAGCCCCTATTCAGGGCAGAAACACAGCCCTGGGCATCAGGGGAACAGCCTTCCCCAAGAAAAGCATCTTATATACCATCACTTGTTTTTGCAGTATATCCCCATTTGAAAGTATCACTAGCAGTTCTAACTAGGGTTTTTTCCATCCCCTTCTCAGTAGAACCTGGGCAGCTGCATGCAAGCAGCAATGATGGGGAAGTACTTATCCAGCCAACTGTGTTATCCTGACTATGCAGCTGAGGCAAATGATTAAAAAAAAAAAAAAAAAAAAAAAAAAAAAAAAAAAAAAAAAAANAAAAAAAAAAAAAAAACAACAACGACCACAGCAACACAGTTTTGTGGTCTGGTCCAAAGCACACTGGTCTGCCATGTCCCAGTGCAAAACAAGGTCTTCCCTGTTGCCCCCTATCTTTGTTTAACCTAACTAGCTTAGCACAGTTCACAGCTTCGCTGCATAGATCGGATATTATGTATGTCTGTGTGCATTATGGATGTGTAGGAGTTTACAAAATTACATGTTTCAGCTCCAATCAAATCTTTTGTTACAGAAGAAGACCAAAGCAAGGCTAAGGGTTGTGAGAGACAGTGGTTTCTATTAATCACAGGAGAAACACCATAACCTCTCATTTGCAAAGAGATAGAAAATACGGACATATTCTTCTAGAGAAAGAGCTGTCAAACATGACCTGGCTGGCAAGGAAGATGAAAGCTGACAGATATGCAACATTTTGTGTGAAGGAGTTTGACAAAACAGGCATTCAGTCTCAGAATGCCGTTGAAGGGATTATACAACTGTGTTTCTCTAAGATAATATACTCTTCACTCTATTGGGCTCTCCTTTAAGTGCTGTGGTGTGATACCAAGTTAAGGGCTTTGATTTTTTTCCTCTTTTTCTTTTTTTCTTCCCCTTTTCAACCCATGCTGAAGGCAGCTTGGATTTGCTCTGGTGCTAATAGCTCTGAATTATAACACCAGACCATGCTTCTATCAGTTTCTATTCTCTCATACATAAGGGAATTCTTCCCAGAACATGCAATTGATGAGTTCCAGTCCATGCCTGAGCTACTGGCAGTCATCTTGTTCAAATCTGCTGCAAAGCGGGGATGCTAATTTCTCTGACAACAGGGTTATGGTTTTCAGTGTTTTGTTTCGTTTTCCCTTTACAGGAATGCTTTCCCTTTTTCTGGCAGTTCTACTCTACTCATTCTCGGAACACCTCCTCTGTGAGACTCAGGTCATCAGTTCAAGCCACATCATCCTGAGCAAACTACCAAGGCTTTGATGGCTTTTCCAGAGGACTCTCCTCTGACACTTTCCTAAAAGGGTAAGAAATCTGAGAGGAAGAACTAACGAAACTCAAAGATATTGAGAGATCCTACTTACCTTGCTGCAAATCCAGCTACCATGAAAATGGGAACTACTTCCAACCTCTAAACTACCAGAGTATCAAACCAGTAGACATGCGAATTCCTTGGAGTTCACAATTCTGCAGCAAAGAGGAGCACAAATTCCTGAGAGATTTGTAACGGCCTGCAGAGAGATGCCTTTTCCCCCAAGTGTTTGGGCTGGAATCTCTTTTGAAGCCATCTGCCATTCTGTTTTGGTTTAACCTGGCAGGCAGCTCAGCACCACACAGGACTCGTTCCAAAAACAGTGGAAGGCAGAGAGCTGAGAGAGCAGAGGGGAACATTGCTGGCAACTAGACCTCAAAAGAGCAGTGCATTCACTTGGAGGAAGATTAGAAACAAATGTCTATGCTCATCAGCACAAAATGTCTCCTGAGCATGAGATAAGATGGGCCTGCCTCTGACGAGATAAAGGCGTTGTGTTTTTTTTTTGTTGGAGAGTGGCAATATGCAAAGTATTCAGCAGTTAGTCTCAGAGCAAGCCAGCACTCTGGTCCTCAGCCCAACCTGTACCTCATCAAGCTACACACCTGCTGTGTGTGAATATCACAAGGAACTGTACATAGGATGGGACTTACTGGGCTAGGACATCCCAGGTCTCTGGTTAGCACATCATTCAGTGTTATCAAAGATTTCCCATGAAGTGGTTGGGTACATTCGGCCTGGAGAGGAGACGGCTCCAGGGAGACCTCATTGAAGCCTTCCAGAACTGAAAGGGAGCTTACATGAAGGAAAGAAATCAACTTTTTACACAGGCAGATAATGGTAGAACAAGAGGGAATGGTTTTAAATTAAGAGAGAGGAGATTTAGATTAGATGTCAGGTGCAAACTTTTGCTGAGAGGCTGGTAAGATGCTGGCGCAGGTTGCCCAGAGAAGCTGTGGGTGTCCCATCTCTGCAGGTGCTCAAAGCCAGGTTGGATGGTGTGGGGTCTGTCAACAGTGTTTGGTTGTTATCTGAGTCCATGCTTTAATCACTACAGGATGGGTCCTAGATCAGCATGATGTGGTTCATGATTTAGGGACTGACAACTCTGCCCATAGCAGGGGATTGGAACTGGATGACACTAGAGGTTCCTTCCAACCCAAGCCATCCTATGATTCTATGGAATCAACTTCAGTTGAGCTCCAACAAGCTAGTAGCACACCAACATAGCCTTGACTGCAGGTGCATAGGAGCAACCATCAGTAACACAAGAATGTTCAAGTTTACCATGCACGTAAGTGGGTAATGGGAAAACTTCTGCCCTGTGTTGTGCTTGGTTAACACTGACCTCTGCCCAAACTATGCTTAGACCAAGGTTTCTGTAGTGTTATAGCTATCTCAATTATGCTACACTAAGTGTATAATCTGTGCAGAAATAATCTCTCCCTATTTGACTACACAACCAGTGTTCCTGGGACATAAAAATGACAACAAACAAAAGATGGGGGTCTTTCTTAAAGGTAAGCTACATGCACTGTGACACAGTATCTATTTACAAGCCTTGCTCTTCAGTGCAAGCATCAGATCGATCTTCACTGTAACATAGCAGGCACATGGTCCAAGTAATAGTTTTTTTTAGTGTACAGGCAGCCTGCAGAATTTTGAAGATACCACATCTTTCTAAACACCCATGTACAGAGGATCAGTGTGGCCAAATCCACATCTTCCTACATTGGGCAAATTAGGGCCAGACCAGTTGGAAACAGCCTTTAGCCCAAAGACAAGGAGATATCTTGAATACTCATATGTCTGCAAACCTTCTGGGCAAAGATGAAGGGGACATCACCAGAGGACAGTTTTCCTGTGTTACACAGTCAGGAACTTTTTGTTTATGACAAAAAGAAGATAACTTTTTTTTTTTTTGTAGGCTGGTGTTCTCTCTGGGTAAGTCAAACTGACGACCTGTCCATGCTGCTTAGAAAGGACCTGAAAATGATATCACCTCTACTACTGATGTAGCTTTTAGGGACAGAACCCAGGAAGGGGGAAAGTCACAGCCTACTGTGCCTTTGTTTCAGCTCCCCTCATCCAAGCAGTAGCAGCCAGAAAATGTTCTTTCCCTCTCATTTATTTGTCCCTTCATTACTAAAACTTCCCATTGGCTTCTGCCTGATCCTTGTGGAATTGTTTACCACTGTTCCAAGAACAGGGTCTGCACCACACGTGTGTTGGACCTCCATGCATATATGAGCAAGCTTAGATCCCCCTTTTTCAAGACTTTACTGAGCTCTCATGGCACCAACACTTCTTTCCTAAGGAAAAGATGTCCCACAGGGGAATAGAAAGATCCATACAATTTATGACTTCTCTCTTGTCCTCCTCTCTCTTGTCTGTAATTAATTCATTGAGCAAAGTTGCTCTCTGTCTCTTCCTCATACCAAATCTCAAGCTTGTATTTCCCCTTTCCCAGAAGGACTACAGGGTTGCAGGTGATGGCACGCCACAAGCTTGGTACTTGTCAGGGCACAGAGGCTGGATTACAAAAAGCTCCTAGGCTCATTGCTTTCCAGGCAGAATTCAATCAAGGTTTAAAGTTTATAAATGTGAAGTTGGTAATTCCAAAGATATACAGGACTTGAGGCAGGAACTTGTGCAAGTAGTCTGCAACAAGAAATAGTATTTGGTTGCAAGAAGCTTTTACTTCAGTGTTACTTTTGCCAGGACCCACTAATAATTTGGAAAAGCACACTCATCTAGAGCCAGCCAATGCAATTACAAACACAGGAAAAGCCTGATTGTTTTTCCATGCATGAAACATTAAGAAAATTAGGCATTTCCCTCCAGTCCAAGTATTGACTGTAATTATAGATAGCAGGCAGCCCTAGCTGTTATAAAATATTGAAGTGCTTTTATATTGCTACTGCTCTAGTTTACTATTTAGGGCCAGGAGAAAGGTTGCCATTTAATGAAGTGCAGTTTCACAGAACAATGGAAAGGAGACCCATTACTACATAATACTGCTGCCCTCTCTATTATTAGCATGAAAACATTTGCCAGATGAATAGAAACCAGTTTAAACTCTCTTTATTATTTCAGTAACGTTAATTTGCCATGAGCAGTTCACCCTCCAGGTAACCTCTGCTTGGAAGAAAGATTCCTATCTGACAGAACCATATTTAGCACACTTCAGTTGCTCAGTTTCAAGTTGCTTTCCTAGTATGGCCAGGGCAGTCATGGGTCAGGGAAAACAGGTCCACCTGTGGTTTCTCGTAGTAGGGATTTGTCCTTCAGCTGATGGCATCAGGCGGCACACAAGAATTCAACCACTGTTCAAATCACTCTGCCTTTCCCTGGTTTTGCGGGTGAAAGCTAGCCTTGGAGACATCTGTGACTCTGGACTAGGCAAATGAACTGGAAAAGAGTGTCCAGAGACACCTGAGGATAGGCTCATAAAGCATTTGGGCTGCTCAGAGGTAAATAATGATGATCTTACTATATATCATAGGAAGGGATTAAGAGAAAGAGAAACTGCCTAGAGATCTTGTCAAATTCTCCAGTGTGTTACAGCAGGTCTTGTTGTGACTGAGGAACTGCTGATCTGGTTTTGTGGGGAAAACAATAACAATAAAACAAAAAGAAACGAAAAAGAAAGAGGGGGGAAAAAGATAAAAGAAAAACAAGCAAAAACAACCTCCACTAAAAACAAGTGACTTGAACTCAGAAGCTACCACCAAACTATGCTTTGCTTCTAAAAGGTGTCAAACATTGCAGTTAGAACAAAGTCAGCCCTACTCCAAAAAGTCTCAATCACAGTATGCAACACTTTCCCAAACCTGCAACCCTGAACAGCAGTTCCTTTAGAAACAAGCTGGAACTTTCCCTTCCCTCTTCAGGCTTAGCAGTGAAAGGAGATTGCTGGGCACCTCCACTGTTCTGTATAGGGAAGTGCATGCTACACAAGACCTATTGGGTGGAGAGACAAAAATATGCTGGTAAGCTATTCCTAGTATTCTGGTAGTAGGCTGACTAGGGCAGTCTCTAGGCTGTCACAGCTACCATGTAGGAAATAGGATGGTTTCCTGGTCCAGATGTGTAGGTGCAGGGCCAAAGAGAACAGGAATTCCAGACCCAAGGGGACAAAGACAAGTAGTATGCATCAGGGTAGGTAAGCATCCAATTTGCTTATTCAGATTCCACTGTTTCCCTACATTGTGTTCCACTGAACTGGCTAACATGGCTTTTTCTTAGCTTTAAAAGGAAAAGAACGCATTAAAATTCCTCAGGAGTAGTACTTGCAATCATATCTTAGTATGACTTTGTATTCAATCTTTAAAAAAAAAATGAAAAACTCATCCTCTGGAGCTTCGGAGTTTCAAGGCCTATCAGAGGAAGATGCCTATGTTAAGGTTAAATCTGAATTTAATTAGTCTCAAGTCTTGAAGGAATAAGACTTAGATACCAGGCTAAGGTACCTTTGCTGTCAGTCAGATTATCTTGAGGAGATTAAAAAAAACAGGCTACAGATGTGATTTTTGCTCCATTACAATAATCACAGAGTTGTACAAAAAAAAAAAGCATCATTCATATCCTTTGATTAGCAGCATTAAAGTACCATTCTCACAACACAAGGGCTTGTTATCTCTTTTGTACTCATAGCCTCCCTCAGTAGGTAAAACAGACAGACAAAATAAAGTAAAATTAATCATATTTCTGGGTATAGTTAAAATGCATCAGCAGTCTATTCAGGGCACTACCTTCTACTCACCCTATTCAGGGAACAGTTACTTTAACAAGTTCCTGCTTCCAAAATCTCTGCATCAGAACAGTCCAGTCCAACAGCCACCTTAACACAAGCACCATCGTCCTGTAGTAACATCCTAATTGTTCAATCAGTACACATCTCAAGACAGCCAATTAATACATCAAGACTCTACTGACTTGCTTTTTAATTAACAAAACCTAAAGGCTGTCTCTGGGTCAAAAGAAAGTAGCTTCCACTTCCATTTCTGCTAAGCTAATTTAATAAATAAATAAATGCACAACAGGTCACAGCTTTCAGGAGTTCAGTTGCTTTATCAGGTCAGCAGCCTACTGCCCAAGTGGTTTGTATCCCAGTTATTTTACAGGTTAAGATCTTGGAATCAACATAGAATCCTTTGAATTGGATGGGATGCCAAAGGTCACCTAGTCTAACTCCCCTGCAATGAACAGGGACACTTAACAGCTCGATCAGATAATTCACAGCCACCCAGCTTGACCTTGAACATCTCCAAGGACAGGGCTTCTACCACCTCTCAGGGCAACCTGTGCCAGCGCCTCACCACCCTGAGTGCAAAACACTCCTTCCTTATTTCTGTTCTGTATCTCTTTTAGTTTGAAACCATTTCCCCTTATCCTGCCTGATGACCTCATGGACCAATGCCTTCACACAGACTTACTTCCAGAATAAGTGCCCCGAGCAACTAGAGGAATAAGATAAGTTGACTTACAAGTATGTTGGTCCAAAAAGAAAAAATATTCTTATTCAATATTATTTTCTTGAAGGAAAGCTGTTGCCAGAGCAACTGGGTTTATCACAGAAAGTGTTAAATTTTGGAGCAATCATCCTTCCTGTAGAGAAGGAGATCTTTTGTAATTGTCAATTAAAAAAAATACTCTGAAATATCAAAATCATTAATAAAATAATTTCCACACTCCATTAGGGATGTAGCCATGGTAAATAATGAGTTTATTTTGTTTTCTCCACTGGAAAATTGCTTTTTAAATTTTAATCACTTCTCTGAAGCAACTGCCAGTGTTCTTTTTTCTATAATGCATTTATATACTGTATATTAATTTCATTGCCAGTTTTGATACATACAAAATGGCATTACATTAAAAGTATAAATAAAGCACAGCAGCATGCCTGCTGGAATACAGAACACAGCAGTGATTTCATCAGTACATCAAAAGAAATCTCAGACTGCTCTCCATCCTAGCAAGCATTTCTCCTGAGAAACCAAGGCAGATTTAGACATAGCTGAATGGAAGGAAAAATATTCTGTGCTGGATTTCAAATGCTGTATGAAACATTAAACAGAACTTTCTACTCTCAAAAAAAAGTCGCGTTGTGCTTTGGGGAAGAAAAACATTTATACGTAGAAATGCTGAAAACCTCTATGAAAGATTACATTTAACCCTATGCTCTATAACATAAGTTCCCCAAAATGATTAACTTGTCCTGCTGAAGCACACTGCAAAAGCCTGACTCGACAGTTTTCTGAGTAGCTTGCCTGACAAATTTGCCCATGGCCATGTCCTCAGGGTAGCCAAGCAGTTACTAACTATGGCACACCACAGTTTGGGGCCTTAATGTTTTATTTATTGTGATACATTATCTGCTCCACAGTGGGTTTACGTGCACACCTAGGGGTAGAGATGTGTAACTAGCTGTTCAAACAAGCTTTCCAGTGCACAACATTTGGGCATCTACACCTGGCACTCTGAGGGTGGCAGTTCAGTGCACATCTGCTGCCAAGGGATGTGGTAGGTAGGTGTAGATGTAGAGGGGTGACATTTGGAAGATTGTGTTTGGGCACAGAACAGGGCAGGTCTGCAGGGACATGTGGTTTAATTAAAAATCGCATCCTTTTCTTGGCAATCTACAAGCTAAAGAAGAGACTGATAAAAAAAAGAAAAGCTTCATAACTTCTACTTAGAAACCGCAAAAGCTAGAGGCTAGAGCTATTTAAGCATCCAACTTCAAAGACAGAAGTAGGATGTCTCCCCAGCCACACAGGGGAAGAGACTGGATTTGGGAGTGCTGGAATCTTGCTTTAGCTGCCCAGCTCTATTGCGTTATGCACAAGAAGAAAGTGGTTTACCTGGCACAACAGGAGTTCACCAAGTGACACGCTTCTCCTGGTTCATGATTTAGATTATATAGACATGTCTTCCTGTGAACTTCCCACTATGAAGCATTTGCATGCTGCAGGGCAAACCTATCTCACCCAGATCTGAGAACTTCACAAGGCAAGGCTGCTGTATACAAGAAATGACAAATACACACCAATTGTAGTTCTTTCCCCACTTTTGTCACAGCCCAAAATCAGAAAAGATATTTTGAGTCTTGTAGGCAAGGCAAAATAGCTGAACAGCAAGAGAAACAGATTTAAAGTTAGAGGAAAAAGAGCAACCCTCCACACACTGCTCTACAGACAGTACTGTAAGATCAAATGCACTGCTGTTAAAGACACTACCAGTGCTTGCAGTGTAGTCAACCAAATATCTGTGGTCTCTCAAGTCAAGAACAAAAACAGCAAACACTCATACCTGCGCTGTCCTAAGAAGTCTCTTCTCATTGCAAATGGCAACAAGCATGTATATTTGGAACAAAAGGATGCCAGGTCTATGAGAGCTCCCTGATAAACAACTGCCATGCTGAGCAAGGAAATAGCAGCACACAGAAAAATCTTATTGAAGAGAGCGCAAGTGATGGTAAAATGAAGGGGACAAGGAAAAGAGTTAAAGCAAGAATGTTCCTGTTCTTAGCAGGAAGAAAAAGAGGGTTGATGAGTAGACAGCATCTGCGCACTATTTTCTATAGAAAGGTCTTCATCTCCTGAGTGCCTGGACAGAGTTCTCCACTTGTGACAGCCAATGGAAGATACCATTATATCCAATTCATAGAAAAAATAGTGCCACAGTGACAAGATCAGTGTTATGACCTAAGGTACAGACACTCTGCCTTCCAAACTTGGACTGGCAAGGACCTATCAAAGAGAAAGCAGCTGAAAAGAGAACCTTTCCCACTGCTGAAGTACACCTGCAGCCTCTGAACAGAAGGGTTATTGACAACATCCTAGAGTTTGAGCAGGACTTTGATGTAATGCAGTGACAGTACAGAGTTCACACAGCCTCCACGTCCCAGAGGCACTGGGATGTTGCTTGTCTGAGCCAATGGGGAAGTGCTGTTGCTGTGAACTCCAGCAGGACAAGAGCAGAAAATAGAAGCACACTGTACAGTTGAGGCCATGATGCAGGAAGTTGTCCTGGTCAAGGGAGCAGAATAGCTTTTATGTAATTAAATTAGGTAATTTCCTTCCAAAATAGCTTTTACATAATTTATCTGTCTGGGTTGGGTTTGTCTCCTGGACAGATTTTATACTTCCATACTCTCTTTTAGAATCTCTCTGCTGCTTGATTTTCTTCACTTTCCTCTTTCAGGGCTTGCCTGCCTCCACTTCCCACGGACACAGAGTCCTGTCACCAGCAGTCGCAATGGATTTGGACCTGGTATCCCCATGTCCTGCCCTGTCACAGAAAAAGTCTCCTCTTCCTGACAGGCAGGACACTTTCCCAGACTTTTTCCTACAATTTATTTTATACTACTGAGATTTTTCATTACTTCTGCCACCCTATAGAAAAGACCATAAGAAACTATTCTGGCATAAGGCAAAAGGTGGTGGAGAGGCACCTTTTTATCTTTACATGTATCACACAAAAGCAGGGAAAAAAAAAAACACAGGATGAGTTTCAGCCTGAAAAAGGATTTTCCTCCGAAATTTCACATAGGAAGAAACATCAGTTGCTGTGCGCAGCTCTGGCCTTTTCTCTAAAATCTCATTTTTCCTGTATCCTCAAAGGTTCAGGCACAGGTGCTGTCAGGTTTCACCCCAGGCTGCTGCCATTCCAGAGATCACATCTGTTTGCTTTGGGCTTGCAGACTTTGATCAGCAATCTGAAGTAATGAATATAGGACAGGGTAGGACTTGTTTAGTCCTCATTGCCATGTTGCGTCATTGCTCTGAGACTGCTGCTTGTTGCAATTGGGATATTAAACTGTTCAGTGGATGACCTCTTGCTAGGAAAGAAGCGTTGGAGAGGGCTGTTAGTACGTAGCATTACTGACTAATATTTACCTGTTATTTCTCTCCTCTTCTTTGTTTCCATCCTTACTCCCTGTCAAATACATTTTTTTTCTTGTTTGCCTCAGAAAATACACATAAACCTGTCATACTAAGCATTGTAGATGCAACATCACAGAACGTTTACGTCACAAACAAAAATTGAGGAAAAAAGTTTTTCTAATAAGGGTGGTGAGGCACTGGCACAAGATGTCCAGAGAGGCACTGAATACCTCAACCCTGGAGACATCCATGGTCAGTCTGAACAGGGCTGAGCAACCTGATCAAGCTGTAGGTTTTATTGTTCATTGCACAACGGCTGGACAAGATGATCTTTAAGGGTTTCTCCCAACTCAAATGATTCTATGACCTATGGAGATCTCTGGTGCAGCCTCCTGCTCATGGCTCTGAAGTTAGGTCAAGTTGCTCATTCAGTCAAGTACTGAGTATTGGCAAATATGGAGACCCCACAGCCTCTCCGGGCTTGTTGCAGCACTAAAGCTGTGCCAAGGTGAAACTTTTCTATCTGAACATGACAGGAAGAGAAATACTCTTCCTACACCTCTACAAGGTGCTTCTGAGAGCAATATGGCTCTGTCAAAAACCAGAAAACCGAAGTCTCTGAAGGGATGAGACTTCTATATGTGGAATAAAAGAGCCCATTGCCTTTTCCACACTAAAACAGATTTTTTCCCTCCTCTCAGCTGCTCTCCCATAATACTGTTGCTATCAAGGCACAGCATCGTCCTGAAGCAGAGCTGTACAAAGCTCTTAGAGCACATGGTGGCAGTTCTGAAAGGTAGCAGAAGCTAGCTAGAAATAAAAGCAAACATAAAATCTGAACAGATTTTCCCCTTACTGATATGCTTTCCAAATGTTCTTCAATACACCATGAAAAGTAACCTTTTCCTTTTGGAAAATGCCACTGAATAAAGGCATTAAGCCTTTGAACTTCAACTTCAGAAGATGAAAACTGACTCATTTCCATTTAGTGATGAAGAGCTTTAGCTGTGCTGATGGGAAGGGAATTAAGAAAGAAATATAAAAAGTAATCCTAAAGAATGAGAAATAGTAAAAAAGTTATCAGTTTTAAGCATCTAATTGCACTGCTCCTCAACAACGAAATGATAGGAATACACTCCTGATGGCAAGAAACTTCCTTAAAAATTAAGCCAATTAACTGTACCCAAAAAATTAGTTATCTTAAAAGGGTATTTTAAACATACCTGTAAATAGTGGCACAAACACTCAAAAGACCATCTCTGAAGCTAGCTGAAGAAAGACTGAGAATGGGAGAAGAGAAAGGAGACATGGCAGAGGCAGGAGGAGACTAAGAGTTTTGACAGGGCTCCTTGCAAACTTCTGGATGTATGTAAAACATTAAGTCCTTGTTTCATAGCAATCTCAGCACAAGTTTTGTAGGGCACGACCACTCCCAGCTCTGTGCCGGGTGAAAGAGTGTGGAGTGTTTTGTATCAAGGTTAAGACTGTGTTAGGACAGGACAACTGCCTGTGGACCTGAGCATGCCCAGGTTCTACAGTGCACACTTGCCAAGACAGATAAACAGCACATGCATTACTGGTCAGAGAACAGTGGCCTCAGCACCGCAGATATTTAGGACAAAAAATATCATCTGTTTTGTTCACCTTGATCCCCCAGTTGAAGAGCTGACAGCAACAAAGAATAACAAGAATTTAACATATGTCAATTGCTTGATGTTATTCCTTTAAAATAAGCATGGATCTCTTTCCCCCACTCCCACCTGCAAATGCACACAGAATTTATTTGAGACACCAGAAACTCTATTCCTACAAAGCCAGATAGGATTACCTTCACATGCTTATAGATCAGAAATGCAAATTTCAATATGTTTCTTGTTCCTTTAATGCAGAGCCAAAAAAATATTATATATATTTCTCATACTCATTTCCTAGTCCCCCCCAAAAAATCCCTTGCTAAAATAGATTTCGGTAAAATAGCCTCCCTTAGATACATTTGTTTCAGCTTCTCCCTTAAACAAAATGTCTCTGCAGAGGACTGATCAGACAGCAGAATAAGGGTCATCTTCACCAAAGGAGGCAGTGAGCTCCAGTATTTCATAGAGGAGAATACTGTGCTTTCATGGTAAAGATGAATGACTGCAGCAGGAAGTGGCAAAATGCCACATCACACTGTCCTAGTTAATACCAGAACTGTCACATCAACAGTGTGATGGACAGCATGTTTTCACATCATTCTGTTCGTGGTTCTAGTGGCCTAATGATATTTACTGCACAGACCATGTCAAGAGACACATCTAGCTGACCTCTACAGCCATGAACTGGGTAACAACCCTAATTAACAACCATAGCCCCTCTGTTTGATGAGATTTGTCCTGGTTTCAACCGGAATGAAGTTGACTTTCCCTTGTGGAGTATAGTAGGATGCTATGCTTTAGCATCAGGAGAAAAGAAAACCACACCAATGCTTCCAGTCACTGCTGAGAAGTGTTGTACAGAGCCAAGGGCATTGGAGTTTCTCAGCTTTTTGTACTGTCCTGCTTAGGGTTTGGCTAGGCATCAGTTGGCAGGTGGTGAGCAATTATGTTGTACATATATATAATGTTACTGTTTTCTTTTTCTGTCTCGGTACATAATTTATATCTCAACCCATAAGCTCTACTTTGTTTTTCTTCTCCCCTCCAAATCTCTCATCCATCCCACTGGGAGAGAGGAGAGCGAGCAAAAATGACTGGATGATACTGAGCAACCTGCTGGGTTAATCCTCAGGCTTCTCTAAAAGCATTTGCACTTTGCAGCCCACTCCGACATAGGTTATTAGTATTGTTGGAACAACCACAAGGAGGAGAGGTGTCATATTTGGCTAAGGATGTATAAGTTACAGGGATCTTCCCATCTCAATCAGGAAATGGGCAACAACCTTAAAAGCTGAATTTAACTAAGCAGGAGGGAAACCAGAGCTCCACAGCCAGAACACTAAGTGCTTCAGAGAAGTAGTCCTAACACCCAAAGAATTTAAAGCCTGGGCCTGCTGGTTATAGGCAGATTTCTTCTCATTTTAGGAATATAAGCAGCAGTAATATTTTCTGACTAAACAGACCTGAAGTTGATACAGTTATCTTAAGGATGGTGACCAGACCATCAGCTAACTAAACAACACACCCTGATTCTCTGCAAGGTGTTCAGTGCCTGGCAAAATGGGAAGTTTGGGTTGTACCTACACCCTACTCCTCTCCCTTTAAGCTATGTGTATGTGTCCTCATAATGCTTGTGGTTACATCAGTTTGTGGGGAGTATTTTGGTTCATGTGTCGTGTGTGATTCAGATGAGTCAAACAGCCTATGAGCTGAGGTTTGGAAAATTCTCAGGTCTCTTAACACTCCCTGCCTGCTCTCTTAATACCTAACACATAGCACAGCACAGACTTCTGCAAGCTATTCCTTTCTTCTTCAGTTGCAGCAAAAACCACAAACCAAGCAACTTTTTCTTCTGCAGTTGCTGTGACTGAGCACTCACTGAAGCACTTTGATGGAAGACACTGAAATATCCCTCCACGAAGATTTCCAAAGATGTGTTGCAAGAATCAAATGGAATTAGCATGTATATTAAATGAGAAAGGATGGGAATGTGTGTGGAATAAAGGAGAACCAGCTAAAGGGAACAGGAAAGAAGAAACAGAAATATCCCCCATGCTAGATGCCAGGGGAGCAACTACAGAGCAGAATGAAAAGCAGCAGGGAGGCAGGAGAGAAGAACTGAGAAGCAGAGAGCCTAGGGGCCACTGAAACAAAGAGCAAAGAATTGAGATGGCAGCATCAGAGTGGAGTGGAAAGTACTAGCTGTGCTTAGACAACATCGTGGTACTTCACTGCAACAGCACAGACCAAGAATGCGTGGGATTTCTCCCTCCTCTGCAACCTCCAAAACATCATTCACCTTCTGCCTGGCAAGAGTTGCCAACAGGTTAGCAATGGCAATATGAACAGTTAGGGAGACGGCTTCTTCTTCAAACAACCCATCTTCAGTGGATGAAGATATGGAGGAAAATTACTCAACGGAATTAGTAAGTAATGGAGAACAGTAAAGATAACCCACAGCGCATAATACGAGAAAGAAAACAATCACTACTGTTGCATTCACCGCGTGAAACGAGAAAGCTTCCTGCACCACAGAGAGCAAGCTTTTGAAAAATCAGCCGCACTCAGCCCTTTGATTTTGTGTATAATTCTATATCCCCACTTAGAGAAAAATGCCACGCTCCTAAGCACTACACAAGGCAGAATGAAGGCAGCTCTCCCTATCAAAGGTGCAGCCTGGCTGAAGAAGCCAGTTTGAGCTTGGTGCTTTGAAACACCAAGGTAAATTTAGTTATCCTCTGAGCAGCTTTGCCACAGAGCAACTGGGAGACATGATTTAAAGTTGAAGATGGGTCACTAGAAAATCACCCAGACTGAGAGGCACAGGAACTGTCCTGCCTAACCCAGCGTGCCCTCCTTTCCCAGCCCACCTCAAATAAAAAAAAAGAGAAGGAAGGTAGCAATTATGCCTCGAGCTCTAATGCTCTGGCACAAATACTGTAATCATTCAGAATGAGAGGGATGCATTCAGACTGAAAGCAGCCTCTCCATCATAATGGTAGCAATAATTTTAAGGAGCTTGGACCCCCATGTGTCACCTCCAGCAGCTCCATTTAAAAATCAGTCTGAGCACTGTGGGCCTTGTGCAACAATAGTCTTAAGAGCAAGTGTAAGGTAATGATTAGCTGGGCACAAAAAGCATCTCAGGGTTCCCTGTCAGTGTTAATATACCAAACCCACCCACTCTGGCAACAGCAAGCCTCAAGTGATTGATGGCTTAGAGAGGTATGCAACACTCCCCTTCCTTCAACTTCTAGACATGACATTTCACTTAATCCTCCAAAGCAGAAGTACCCATACTGTGAATGTGAGCACTCAGAGATGCTCTGGAGCTTGAGATCCAAGCTGAACTCCAGGGTAACAGAGTTTAAACCAGCAGTCACAGCTTGTGCTCCCAAACCCACTCAAGACACAGAGCCTTTGGATCAGAGACCCCTCATCTCCAGCACTCTGCTCAGAAAGTGGTATTGCTGTCAAAGGGTGCACGCCCACAACCCCAAGTAAGCACAGTGTCTCCTCCTCACCAAGTTGTTTCTAGACCTCAAAGTGATAATTTGTGTTACAGCAGCCTGCAGCTTCAGGAGAGATTAGATGAAGACACCCAGGACAGAAAAGAAGCAACAAACTAATATTCTGCATCCCCCACTCTTCTACGTACTCGTTGAGCCCATCATTATCACCAAAGCCCAGATCCCAGGCCACCTGCCTGCCCTCTGCAGTGCTGGGTGACAGTGAGATTTGACATTATCCACCACATGGCCTGGGTTTTCAAACCAGCAACTAGCATTCCAACAGAAGGGAGGGTTTTGGTTAACTTTCACTTGTTTCCAGCACATTCTAACTCGTATGACAAATGTCACTGTGGAATATGTAACTGAAATTCCTTAGGGCCTCACCACCTTGCTTCCCTGGTCACCTGTTATAAAGTCCTGCACCTCCAAGTTGTAAAGCAGCCCCCCCCATATGGGCACTCTCACAAGAAAAACAACCTTTCAGAAGTGAATAGAATTTAACAGCTGAGCAGTAAAGTTTGCAGCTGAACACAGCCAGTGGTCAGTATAGCCAAAGCCATTCCTTTTGTTTCTCAGGGAAGGAAAGGGAAGATTTTAATGCTCCAAACATTTCATTTTAAAACAAGGCTCCTCACAGATGACGCAGACAACCCTGCTTTTACGTTGTTAATAAAGGCAGAGTCAGATCTTCCACAAAAATGATTGAAAGTGAATAATAAAAGGGAAGAGACTAACGTTAGTTAATGCTAGACTTTTTCTTAACATACAAATAAAACAGAGTGGTATTCTTCCATAAGATTCTACTCCAGCACAGACCAAGAGATCAAGTTTGACCTCTGTTTCAGCAAACCACAGGCCATCATCCAACCTGCACCTTTCACAAAAGGAAGTAACATGAGGGAATTAAGGGATCCAATTGTAACTTAAAAACAAAGAACTGAAGGAAGTAACAGAGGGATCTTTACTTCAACATTATGGAAAACATGTACCCCATGTCCAACCTAAATTTGCGTATCTGTGATGTTAGCTGTCAAACATGAGTCCCCAGCTTCGGGGGTTGTGCTCTATGCAATTTGACATGAAAGGCCAAGGCTGAAATTTCTATTTAAAAACTCCAAACAAAGCATCTCTGGAGACAACACAGGAAGGAGCTGGGCCAGTGCACAAACCACAGTTTTGCACAGTGATGATTTGAACACACACAAGCTAAAGGGCTCACTGTATCACCTTCTGTGCCAGTCCCCACAGCAGGCCAGCTGAAGTTTAACCTTTTAATTCAGAATCGGATCATACTTTACATATGAGTCATCATTCAACCCCACTCAAGGCTAGCAAACTCCTGCTGCATCACACGGCAATAAAGCAACAGACGTGGCCAGGGACTGTGCAGCAGATCCATCACTGTAACTTGTGCCTAACTTGGCCTTTCCAGCTGTGATTCCCCAGTTGCTATGTATTGTTTGCCTTCCATGTGGCTACTCAGGCACATCTCCATGTTATCATATGCTCCTGGATCTATCTATTCTCTATAGAATATCTCCTGCTGGGGAAGGATTCTCCATGCTTACAGCTGGCAGAGGGGTTGCCCTCATGATATTAGTGATATCTTCACAGTTTCCTCCAGTTCTGCCCAGATAGATGCCCTGAGTACTGGAACACCTGCAGCTGGGTAGATTCCCCCTGCCTTTTTGCCTATGATCCACATTACATCAGGTAATCAGGCCAAGTGCAGCTCAGAACAGCCTCCCAACATTCTTCTCAGTTGTATACATGCACTAGGGACTGCAAAGATGGCTGTGCTAAGACCCCACACAGCAAGTATCTGCTGCATTTGCATCAGAGGGTCTTGCAGTATCTTTGACTTCTCTGCAGCTCATAGTGACCACATGGTCATTTAAACCGCATGGATTCAATCTCATGTTCACTGCTGATGAAGAATGCCTAGCAAGTGTTCACAGGCATCTCTTTTTAGGAGCAAATCAAAGGGCATACCAAATCCATCTATGTAGTGAGGGGATTGGCACAGAGCCCTCACAGACCTGAAATGACATCTGCACCTTCCTCCCAGTAGGGCTTCATTGATTTTTATAGATACTGCCAGATTGCCTTTTCAATATATTTTCCCCACCCAGGGTATGCCTCTTCAGCACACAGTCATTTTAATAATATTTGGATGTGTTACAAAGGAGCAAGGATAACTACAGCAAAAACAATTGCACAGGGTCACTTCTATAAGGATGAGCTTTCTACTTGGTTCAGCCATTTTTGGTGGCAGCAGGTATGTGTGCCGCTGTGACCATTTGCCACATGGTGGAATTAATTTCAGCACATTTGCATCTTAAAATTTTTTCCTGACTATTTTCCTCCACTGCAGCACTCTCAGCTTTTCCTCATGCCGACCAGGACACTTGCTCAGCTGGTAGTTGGTCCAGATCAGCCACAAGACAAGCACTGCACCAAACTTCTGAGTCCATCACAATTCTTTTTGGTTAGTAATTTCCCCAATTATTGGTAGGAAATTCTCTAGTTTTGGGAACTCTACTCATTTGTCAGACTGATCAGGCTTGTCCACTACAGTCAGAAATTACTGGGAGTGGAAAAAAGACCAGACAATGATCAAGCAAACCTTATTTCTTTAAGAAACTAATCTCATCGAACTGCTAACACTGGAGAGCTGCGCTAATTTACACCGGCCTATTGATCCTCACAGCCCCTCCAGGCCACTGCCAGAAAGCACAAGGCTTGCTTCTAGCAATGTGCTGGCACAAGTACCTGTGGGTACCTGACTCAGCTGCCCTTCACCTAGATGTAAATTATAGATCAGACAATTTATTCAAGGAAGGAAAGCAGTGAAATACCCACTTATACCTCTCCATGCTATTGATCTTGTCATGCTGCCAAGCAGACTCAAAATGACAGCTTTGCAAACAGGACACACAATCAAGAACTGCTGCATCAGACATTCCTTCCAGAAGCATATTTAGAAAAGGAAAAAAAAAACAAGAGTAAACAACACAGTCACTGGGAAGCTACTGAGTGCCTTCATAGAACAGATAGAAGGAATCTGCCCCCAGATTGTCACTGTTCAGTTTTCCCTGATCATCCCAACTAAAAGTTTTTCTAGAGAGTAAAGATGAACTAGAGATTTCCATCGAGATGACATTTTCTTTTGTGTTCTCCTAAAGTGGAAAAGATTTCAGAAAGCTTTTGGATTTTCACTGAAAATTCAGTTCTGAACATTCTCCCCTAAATTACTGGAGCACCTCCCTCTTCTTCGCAGGAGCAACTGAAAAGCCAGAGGCCCTTTCACCATATCTGTAACTGGGACAATGCTCTCATCAACCACATTGGGCATAATTAGAATTTTACCCATTATTAGAGAACAATGCTTTTTTTTTTTTTTATCCCTCAGAAAAGGATACATGCCTGAGAAAGAGCTAGGCTAGGCTCTGGATAGAGCCTCTTCAAAGATACTGGGAAATCTAGAAAGTTCAAGGTAGACCAATATATTGCTTACTTCTCAAACCTCTTGTTACATCTCTTTGGTCTCTTTTTCCAGCAGGCCTCACTGAAACCAACAAGGAAGCTAATAATTTTCCTGTTTGCAGAGCCACAAGGCACCATGAGGAACAGTGGCATCAACTCTGGGCTGTGATGCTTGACCCAGAAAGAGCTATAGCTGAGGCACACAACCTCCTTTTCTCCACCATTTTCCCCACCAGACAGTAGCCCCGTGCAATGATCCTCTAGTTTAGCAGACAGCATCCAAAGCCTATATGATCCTACATGGAGAGATATGTTGTACCATAAGGGGAGAGAATAATAACAGTAACACGTAAACAAGCAATTCCTTTATCCAGAAATTCAGTCCAGAAGTCAGACTGTTCCCATACTCTGTAAAATCCTGCTTCCACATTTAACAAAAGTTCACCTCCTCACTTCAACAGTTGCAACATGACAGGTACTTAGTTCTGCCTGGAAACCTCAGTTTTCATCTTCATCTACCTCACACAACTCCACCAAGTCTGAGAAAAATGATCTGTTTGTCCCAGGAAGCAGCAAAATTGCTTCTGACGTGTGCTATGCAGTACCAGGCGACGTATCATTAGGAATACCAGTAATTATACGTAGGAAAAAGTTGACTCACCCACCCAGCTGGTGATGACAGTCGCTGACTGTGGAAGATACCTTCTCAGGAAGCAGCCTTCACCCAGGAGATGTTCTCCCTTCAGAGGCTAGCCCTTAAGTGAACCCAGGGAGGGGTGGATCCAGACCCCCTCAGGTCACATGGGAAGGGCAGGTAAATTGTTTGCACCTGTGCTTCCTGGGTCAACCACCCCTTCACCAGGTGCTCAATCATCAGGTATGTAACAGTTCCCCTACAGGGTCCAAGCCTAATTCTTATGCACAAATTCCACAGAATTAATTTCTACTCCTCCATCATTTATCCTTATTACACAGCTAGATTGTAATGGCCACTGTTGCTACTTCCAGTTTGTAACATGCTTGCCATTAAATGGAAAAAATGGAGGATAGTTGGAGCAGTGGAGTTCAAGAAGGGGCAATAGCTAATCTAATTCCAGCATTAAAACTCTTGATGTTGCAGCAATTGCTATTTTTTAAATCCAGGAGTTTTTAATATTCCATATCACCATGATACCTGCAGTTGGAATGAGTATTATGTATTCTGATACATGCAAGGCTCACACAGCTCACTGTGAAGTGACAAAATTCTTGTTAAGAAGTTATCTACATTCTGGAAGAGTGCCTAGAAGGATAGTTTTTTATGAATATGTTAAGTGCCAAATGTTAGCACCTGTTTTTTGTTTGTGTGTTTTTTGACCCTGTTCAGACCAAATAAATCAGGAAAGCCAAACACACCTCTTACTTGCCATCAACTAGGTTTGAAAAAGAAGGGTAGCAGCCAGAAATTGAAAACAAGTTAGAACTCAAGTCGTACATGACACAATTATCAGAAATCCCATCACACAACATCAGAGCTTTGCCAGGCTCATGCTAAGCACCTGCTTGAAAGCGAGCACCAAGGAGCAGGTGGCTGGGATGGGAACAAGCCATCTTCTGGGGTTGTTTTAACAGAATTGGTGTGTTGGCAACAATGCCTGGGACTAATACAAGTCTTATGGGAAGCACTTGTAGGAATTTGGGTGGTTCAGTCTGGAGAAGAGGGGGCTCAGGGGGGACCTTATCACTCTACAACTGCCTGAAAGGAGGTTGTATTGAGGTGGGGGTTGTCCCCACGATAGGACAAGAGGGAATGGCCTTGAGTTGTGCCAGGAAAGGTTCAGGCTGGATATTAGAAAGACAGCCTCAGAAAGAGTGGTGAGGCACTGGTACAGGCTGCCCAGGGCAGTGATGGAGTCATCACCCCTGGAGGTGTTCAGGAACTGAATGGAGATGTGATGCTGAGGGTTGTACTTAGTGGGCATGGTGGGGTTGGGTTCATGGTTGATTATGATGATCTTAGTGGTCTTTCCAACCTTAATGATCCTATGATAATGCTGAAGGCAGCTTTAGTCCCAACCCTTGGACAGGATACACCCCCTAAGAATTCTGCTTTCCTAACCCTGAAAAAATATGCTCTCCCCATTTGCATTTGTGCTCAGTGAAGTCTGATGATTAAAAGTAAACTCATCCTCTGAGGTATGGGTTAAGCACCATTACTGTCCATGCTTACTTATCAATAATCAGGATCAAAAGCATGAAGACATCCACTCATATCTGAAATACATGATTTGGCAGCAGAGCAGTAGGCAAATTTAATCAGACAGAAACATCCTTCGATTAATCTGGATATTATCAAAACATTTGCAGTTTTGGAAGTGGAAACACAACCTGTGCTTTTAAAAGTCTCTTAGGGCACTTAAAATTGCAGTTCCACTTTTCCTCAAGAGCCAATGTGAGCTTTCTGAAGAGGGAGTTAGCAGGACTAACTCATTAATTTGAGCTGCTAGAAACCTCCGGTACTCCTGCACATGACAGCCTGCCCTTGCTCTGCCTGCACCGCTCCTTGAGGGAGGGGATCCTTGCCAAGGGTGAGACATCAACCAGGGGCACAGGAGGTGCTTCTCCTCCAAGACAGAGGACAGCATGGAGTGTGCCTTTCTGCACAGACAGGGTAAGAAGGTTCACTAGGTAGAGCTGAACCTCAACCTCTGACTATTTTGCAGTACCACCCTTCCTCTTCAATGGTACTAAAGCACATACTAGGACATCTTCCAAAGATTCAGGAACAACTGGTATCCCTCTGCAATCTGTTCACAGACAATGTTTTAGAAAAGCGAGGTACTGGTGTGCCTGCTGACAGTTTCTCTGAAGCAGTGGGCTTCTGGTCAGTACAGACTTCACCTTGGTCCAAACAGCTGATAAATGCTCTCTATTCAGTCATTCCTGCTTAGTGGGCAGTTCTCTGTACCTTTGCCAGCCAACATCTGAGTACCAAATGAATGGGTGTGGGACATGTAGTCTTAGCTTTCCCTTGAAGAAGCACCTGGCAGCCACAGTTGTTAGCAGATCAACCCTGAGCTCCTAGATCCCAGAACCTAGCAGGTCCCTAGATCCCACAAAGCCCAGTCACTACCACTATATTTCCCATTAAAAATTCGACAACTGCTTCAGTTGAATCTGAAAAATAAAATCACAGGATCTTAAGGGGAAAAAATTCCTGCACTCTGCATCTTCACAAAGACACATCTGTAAGGAAAAAACATCTAAATTTTCTTTTATTTATGCCCTTCTGGGGACAAGTAGAGAAGAGCCTTTAATCAGGCCTGGCTGCATGATACACAAGCAGCTTACTTACTTGCCAAGTGAAAGCATTAGAGGCCTGAGTCGTCTCACTAGCATAAGGGAACAAATCTAGCATGCACATAATATTACTGCACTGATAGCACTGTCTCTACAGTATAATTAGGCTTACTAAAGACCTTTCAGCCTGTTTTTAGTCAACTATATGTGGATTTAGTAGCTGCCTAGGCTCAGTTTTACTACAAATTATACCACAGAACACAGCATGCAAAATAAGGCAGAGCCTGCAACATCCAGCCTCTGGATTAGGCTGCTACAAACATGTGGAGCTCAGTCTAGTCAGTTCTCCCTTTGCATAGCAGGAAAACTGGCTCTTAAGAGAGATGCTGCCTCCAGAGATGCTGTATATTTGAGAAACTGGCTGCAGTCTTACAGTTGAACACCTTTGTCAGAAGGAAAAGCAGCAAACCAGCGGTCCCCAGAAGGAAATTCTCTCCCACTCCAGCTTGCCCTGTAGGGCTGGGGCAAGTCATTTGGATGCAGCACGGGAATGGGAATGTAACATCCTCTGCAAAGCTGCTGGACAACTCTAAGCTAGAGCAGGGCTTCACCTGCATGCTAAAGTAACAGAGCAGACCCTACCCTCCATACAAGGCCACAGAGAAGATCTCTCTCCCAGGGACTTGACACAGACTCCCACTCCCTGGGAGGAGACAGGCACCTCTCTTTCTAAGGCATCCCGAGCCAAGTACTTCCCCAGACTTAACCCCAGCCTCCAAAACACCTCCTCCAGGTTTGCTAACTTGACTTAGGGTAGGACTGATCTTTTGCAACATTCTCAGGTGCACTGGTTGTTAAATCCCTCAGGCTGGGCATCACTGCTGCTATATTTAGCTGAATGGTGCTGGTTATTATAGCAGAGATGAAGCGTGATAGCATGGTAGAAGCTAGCTGGGCTTCTTATCTCAACAGCTAACAATATCTCAGGTCTTCCTGAGAAACTGTGGGGCACAGAGATCAAAGCACGGTCTGAATAAGAGAATTTTCAGGAAACATAAGGATTTTAAAAGGATAAATTCTAGCTTGGGCAGGCATTTCACACTGTCCAGAGCTAGATGCTTTCCTTTCAAACATTTCTGAATCCTCACCCTTAAATACAAAGTGTGCTTAATATTTTTTTGATTGGTGTGCAACATTTTAGAAATATTTGACAGTTCAAGATACATACTGAACCTCTGCAGAATTCCTGGAGATCTATCTATAACATTTTTACATTAGAAAAATCTGTGTCAGCATTCAACACACATTGCTATATTTAATTTTCAGGAAAACTAGCATTCATTCCATAGGAAGGCATGGAAAGAAATAGAAGAGCAGCCTATTTCTGTATAATAAACCCATTGTTCCAATATTTCCATTGATTTTCCTCTATATTATGTTTTTCTAAAGAACTATTAGACTAAATTTAGGATCCAAAGTAAGAAGAAGAAAAAGTTTTTTTTTTTCTAGCAAACCTGAGCTTGGTCAGTCAATCATTAGGAAGAAAACAAAATAAAATTCATCTTACCAGCCCAATGAAGTGATGAGCTGAAGCTCCTCAGAGCCACGTAGGCCACCTGCAGGTTAAACAAAATCCGTCAGAGAGGCCTGAGAATGGCTTGTTAAGAAGTGAAAACAGTAAGACACTCAACATTTGTGACACCTACTGCCATTTCATGTAATCATTTAGATTGGAAGAGGCCTTTAAGATCACCAAATCCAACCAACACCAAGCCCACACCTCTTTTAAATGTCTCCTGTTGGTGGCTGCCACTTCTCTGGGCAGCCTGCCTGTGCAGATTGGAGCACTGCTCTAAGTCCTCCCTGACATTTTACTATGCGACACCAACGCTCTCCCTGCTTATATTTGCAGATGCAATACAGCACCAGGAATCAGTGTTCTCAGCCTCCACTAGCTGCTTCCTTTTATTCAATTCCCTTCAGGGGCCATATCAAAAAGGTACACCTACAGCCATTTCCAAATCTGAATATACCACAGAAGCAAATGTAGGCATCTCAAATCATTCAAATATATTTTTTAAATAAATAAATCACCTACTCTGCTTGAAAACATTCAAAAGGTTAAAAACAAAATAAAACCTAACTGAATTTTACTTGGTGGAGATTTATCATGGATACTTCAAGATAACAGAGATCCTCATTATTACTGCTTACAGTACCTGCCCATGACATGACAGAAGGGGAACAAGGAATAATTTATTCCAGCACAACTGAGCAAAAATACTAATTCCTGAGAGTTCAGCACAGAATTCTGACCTACTCGCCAGCTCTTAATTACCTGGAGGCTATACACTCACTCACAATTCATATGACCCTGCTAAGTAACTCTCCTTTAAGGCACCTCGTTAAGAGCTGGATCTCCTTCTAGCTGTGCTCCTATAAATCAACAGGCTCTCTACTAGAGACAATAAAGCACCTGAGCAGGGGTTAGTTCTTAGCACCTGGCTCAAGTCCATTGCTATTATGACTAGCTGGTATCTTTAAAGTGAATAACTGTAGAATTGGCCTTTGGTGTGAGGGAAAGCTTAAATCTTAAAGAAGTGTTCGCTATTTTACTAATCTGGGCATCTGCCTTCCCAGAAAAGTAAGTCTCTTGTTCCCAGAAATACCTCAGAGCAGAGGTACCTTTTGATGGTGTTCTCCCTTTTCTACCAAAGATCGGAGACACGGAGAGCTGGATTAAGTTAACTGGGAATTTTCTTTGAACAAAACCTAGTTGTCACTGTGGTGGTAAAATAATGGTGGCATTTGAAAGGAGTCCATATCTCTCAGGCATGGGCACTTGGCTTTCTTAACATATAAATGATAGTGTGGAACCTGTTGCATCCAGGGGCGCACACTTGGCTGTGTTGACATTACAATGAATTTTTCTTCACCTCTCTGAAACTGTATTAGGCAGGGTCCATGCAATCCCTTGCCAGAGAACAGAGGAGTAGAGGGAAAAAAGCTACCAGGGCATCCTCTCACTACGATCATAGTTAATGAAACTTCTCTCTGAACTGTCTTAAACTGTGCTTACATTTTAATGCACTTGGAGTCCCGACATCCTCCTACACCATCAAGCCTGAAAACTTGGCAACATCTCGTAGATGACCTTGGAAGGAAATGATTTTTCTTTGCTTGGCTTTGAGTGGAAAGCTCTGGTAGCAAGTACAGCAAGCTGAGTCCAATAAACAGCAAAGCCATCTTATCAGCTTTTGTTGCAGACCTCTATTAACACTGTAAGACTGCAAGAACTCAAACTCTATCTCCACCCTCCTGTTCCAGATTACAACAATGTGGAAAATACATCCCACCCACAGCCATCTCCCTTGGATCGCTCACTGCTAGCATGTCCTAGCATGGCTGTCTCTGACCTCCAGAATACATGGTAATCAAGGATGTTTCAGCCATCTCCTCCCAGACTAAAGCCTCCAAAGCTTGGCTCTCTTATCCTAGCAAGCACTTCTCTCTCCAGTTCTCAAGATTCCTCTCTGTTTACTCCAGACTATCTGATCATTGAGCAACTAGAAGCCCAGGATAGCTGCTGTAATCATCATTTGGACATTTAAACTCTGCCAAAAATCATCATTAGTTATTTGTACTCCAAAATCAGTTTATTCTCAGCTGAACAGAACAATACCAACGTCGATCATATTATTAACATACAGATGAAGCCTTAAGACTGATGCCAAGCTTGGGACACTTCAAGACATCACCTGATGCTTGCAACCCAGGAAACAGACCTGGAAGGTCCCACATGAGCCACTGCGCATGCATGCAAGCCTGCCCAACAGACTGCCTATCAGTCTTTTCTCATTTAATAAGAATCATTTACAAAAATGGTTACTGTGTCACCTGACTGCTATTTTTTGTCTGCACAGCACTGCTCTATGAAATAAAGAAACACCAGGCACCAGTGCAATCTTGGTCCAGTAAGAGACACATTGCTAGCACCAATGGTTCTGAGCTTCAGTTTCCAGTGAATGTGGGATCAGTTGTCCCTGTGGATCAGACTCCGGGAGCTTTCTTTCTAGCCAAAAGCAACACAGGGTCCCAAGGGAAAAAGTGACATCCTGAACACGTGGTGATATATGGACAGCCAGAGTAGATGATCTGAAAAACCTCTTTAGGCCTTGAATGGTGTGGTTTGAGAAAAGTTTCCTCCAACCAGCAGGTGGTCATAAATCAATGGATGGCTTTCTGATTCAGCAGGGACAGCATCCCCTTAAAGTGACACTGACAAACGAGTCTGTTAGATGTGCTGTGCTACAATGCCTTCTATTTAGCTTTCCCTGAAATGTAAATGCATAAAATACTATTAATATAAAGAGGAAGCCAGGCATGAAATGAAATAATTCAGATGCAATACTTGATCACAAAGTTGTTAATATAATGCAGAGGAAAGCTTATTCAAACAAAAAGCCCAAAAGTCCTATGGCAAAGCAATAACTGGGTGTTATATAGGTCAGCTTACCATTCCATGTCCTCTGCAAAGAAGAGCTTAGCTGTATTCATTGTCAGCTTCCAGGAAAGGCTCAGGAGTTGTTCTGTGCTCCAAGCCCATCCCAGACCCTGCTCTCAACACAACTGACCCAGAAAATCACAGCTACTGATGCCTCCTAGCATAGTCCTCACCCTGGATGCTTTGTTTTATGTCTGTTAGCGCACAGAGCTGATGTGTTTAACACAGGGAATCCTGCTCATTGACTTCATTCACTGCCCAAGGCTCTGTGTCTGTTGTTTGGTGGTACATTTGAACAAACAGAGAATAGTCATCCTGTTGCCATGAGTTACCAGAAACCATGATGCCTCCTTCCCCAGGGTGTTCTGTTTGCTGTTGATGCCTTTTGTCTGGTAGTCCTTGGAGGTCCCTGCCACAAGGTCCTAATATTTCTACTTACACCAGCTCAAGTAACTCTGTATTTCTCATTTCCCCTCCCAAATACAGCAGTCTGCTAACTTCCTCCTGCAGCTCCTCTACTTGCTGCCTGAGTGACTCCATCAGAGTACTCCTTGCACAGGCTCCCATCACCCTGCACCCAGAAGGGTGGGCTGCAGGGGTTATGGCCCCCCACTGCACAGCAACCTCACCCAAGGGAAGCTCCATTTGGGTGGCTGTCTTGACTGGTTCCAGACTGGCCTGGAACTGTACGATGTTCTTTCAGACAGCAAAAATCCATCCCCACTTGCCTTGCTGTGTTAGAGCTGCCTGTTGTGTTCTGTTGTGTGGTTTTTTGTTTTTGTTTTTGTTTTTTTTTTTCTTCTTTTGTGGCAGTAAATCAACGATATGACTGCAGAAGAAAGTTACAGGCTCATTGCTGGAATTGCACCAATTTGTCAGTTCTTCATTATCTCAGTGGTGTCTATTTGGAGAGAGCAAGCAACTATTTTAATACTCTTGGCGTTCTCAGAAATCATTTCTGGAGAGAATTTCTATTTGCATTAGTGTTACTACTCTGCATGGTTACTTCCCACAAGAAATATGGACTGTTTTAACAACGAGCCAGCCACCAGTTTTCCACCCAAAAAGCAGCATGCAGTCATTCAAGGCTCATTCCTTTGGACCCATTTATTAACTGTGTTCTTTGCTTTGTAATGGTGTTTCATTTTTCTTCCAGCTAAGCTCTGTGTTCCTTTGCAAAACTTTTAAAGACCCTTTTTAAGTATCTTGTCACTGCACATACTAGATCAGTTTTTAAAGCAAAGATGTGGAAAAATTCACCACGGCTGCTTTTGTCCAAAAGGTCTGTGATAGTCTTCTGATCTTTCTGTCTTCTGTCCATACAGTTGGACTCAATGGAGCTCCAAGAGCTGGACTTGATGATCCTTGTGGGTCCCAACTTGGGATAGTCTATGTTGCAGTAGGTCCAGGAAGATTTCTGAAGAAGTTTAGAGGGTCTTGAGACGAGAGAAGAACGGCATATTGAGGGCTCAACCTCTGAGGCATTGCCTTGACAATGTCTCATGGTTACCACACTCCTTGTCTACCCCAGGTTAGAGCTGCCAGCCCCTCTGCCCATTTCTGCTCCTGCCTAAGTGTCCATATTGCCATGCACCTTCCTCTAGGAGGCCCTCATACAGCTGCTGACTCGATATCTGCTGCCAGAGGGTGAGGGATGCTTACCCCACCCTTCTTTCTCCGTGATATAATCAAAGCTCACACCTCTGTCTGACAACACTTAATGGGGTCTTGTTCCTGAATATATATCCCAGCAGAGCTGCTCAGAGGACAGATAATTAGGGGGACCACACTCCCAAACCTGAAGATATGTGAATGGCAAGGTACTGGAGTTTTTTGCTGATGATTTGTCCCTGCAGACCAAAGAAATTAGGGTTCCTCCTTCTTGTCATGTTCGATAGCTTACCCCTTCTCTATCCAAGGATGGAGGCTCTGTCTGGAAAGACTCATTATGGAAGACATAAGGCAGTGACAGAAGACAGGCAAGGGATAAATTCCCAGTCCCAGTTCTCTTCCCTGTGCTCTTCCACAGAAACATAATAAAACCTCTAAACTAAGAAAAGTAAATCAACCCTGCTCCTCCTCCCCCCACTCCCCCCTTTCAAAACAATCAGAAAGATGGGAAAACATAGAAGTGAGCCTAAAGATCAGAGCAATTATAAGACTTTCAGCAAGCTGTTATTGTAAAATCACCTCCCTGACAATACAGGAGAAATACATCTTTCTTTCATTCTGTGTGCTATCTTTAATTTACTGTTACATGACACGATGGTCCATCTCCAATAGAGAAAATTGCTGTGCATTCTGCGAACTACCACAAACAATAAAAAGCAGTTTAGTCTCACTTATTCATCACATCTCCATGACCTTGAGATATTTAGAAAGATAATGAAAACACCTGAGACCTCCAAGTCTGAGAAGCTTTGTGTACATACAAATGGCTTCTTTTTCATGTGGGATCTTGTTCGAAATTAATGAGATATCTATGATGCATACTAAAAAGTGAGAGTGACAAATAGCCAATAAACAGCATTTCCTAGCATAGAAAATTAGGTCATATCTAGAGTCATGGTGTTTTTTTCCCCAAACTTGAGGTCCTTCTGCTCTCAATTTCTCATTCAGCCCTTTCCATAAATAATCTTCTAGAGAAAGCAAAGAGAAAGCAAATGAGGAAAACACCTTCCTCAGCCTGTTCTGCACCCCTGCTGTTTGTTTGAACTTGCTACTGACTCCCGTGTATTTGACACTGCAGTGCCCAGGACGCCCTGCAGGAAGCCAGAGCTGCTGTACTCCATGCAGACATCCCCCCACAAAGCGAGCAGAATCCTTGTGTGTGTGGAAATTCCAGACTGTGAGGATGGCATATGTGAGCAACGCGTCTTTAGGAAACTGAGTATCATCTATTTGCTGGTTGTCTGTGTGTCAAAAACAGATTTCTCAGAGCCCTTCCTGAGAGCAGGAGCAGACTCAGGAGGTACAGGGTTTGCATGCCACATGTGTCCAGCCATTGAGTGCATGCTTCTCCCCAGTACTGTGAGTTTCTGTGCCAATCTCCTTAGCTTGGATATCAATACATTGAGAAAAGACCAAATTATGGAATTGGACAGAGTGAAAAAAAGAAAGTGAAAGAATAAACTGAATTTTTCAGATAGTGTCTGATCATCTCATCTGCCTGCAGTTAAGAATGTTTTTACATACCAGTACTTTTCCATCTCTGACATTTAAAAGAAAAATCACTCATCAGTCCTGTTTGCTGAAAATGAAATGTTTGGCTAAACTTCTCCTTTTCCAGCTTGTATGAGATTTTAGAGAAAAATACCCTTTCCTCTTGTGTCAAGATGCAAAAATAATTGTTTACTATTTCCATTTCTAAAAGATTGGCTAATTTTCATTTTAGCGCACAGCATTGCCTATTTCCTTTGAAGTGAATTAATCTTCTCCCCAGTAGAGTGCTGGTTCTGGCTAGGAGGTCGTGGAGTCACTGTCCCTGGAGGTGTTTAAGGAAAGAGTAGACACTGTGCTTAGGGACATGGTTTAATGGGCAATGTTGCTGGGAGGTGGATGGCTGGACTAGATGATCTTAGAGGTCTTTTCCAACCATAATGATTCTATGACTCTAAATTCCCATGACAGAGTGGGAAGAGGTTTAGAATCATGTATGTTTTGTCTTTTCTATAAACATAAAGAAATGAAAGTTGTTCTTCCTTTGTACAAAGACCGGGGAGCTAGCTGGCAAGCAAAAACCAAGGTTTTTGGATCAGGTCATTAGGGAGCATCTGAAGCACAGGGGGCTGCGCCTGTGAACTGCTGCTGTAAAGTAACAACAGAGTTTCTTGCTAGTGATTGAGATGGATGGGAAAGCCTGTCATTTATAAGGTTATGTTAATTTAGATCCACTAAAACTCTCTTGGGACCAATAATATTGATTTAGGATTTTGTTCTAATGACAGCTGAAAGGTGTGAGCCAGAAGAATTGTCTGTGCCTTGCCAACTGCTTCCCCCAATTACTGCCTGCAATAGCAGCCTGGAGTCCTCACTCCTTTTTCACCTTGAGTGTCAGGACAGGATACTGCAGGGAACTCTCTGCTTCTTGTACCAGGGTACCCAGTACCTCATTCCCACGTGGTGATACACAGGGAAAATGCCTGCTTTAGGTACCATTCTACGGTTCTTGACATCTTCTGAAGGTAAAATTTGAGCTGTATTTTCAAATGAAAATTCAGTCCTTAGTAAAATTGTAAAATTATCACCCAGGTCCTGCAAAGCATTTACTTTTGTGCAGTATAGAAGAATGAAACAAACAAGCAAACTAACAAACAAAAATTAGATATACAAAACTAAGTAAGCCCTGAACCTTGCTTTTCCTCTGACGGTGCAGAGAACTTGTCCTGTGGGGACAAAAACCCAGAATATTCAATCCTTTTTCAGGCTAGCTTGGGATATATCTGTTTGTATCATATACAACTGCACACATTCCATTTCTCCTTACAGCTAAAAGGGCCAATAGCTGTTTTCCTCTGATCTCTGAGTCCAAAGGGCATTTTGGGTTCCCCACTGGCCAGAGGCAGCACTGCCCTAGCTCCTTCACAAGGCGGTACCATTCCTGATTGGTTTATGTGGGATGTCCCACTGGAAAGGTACCTCTGACCGAGTCCAAAATGCCAAAACATCTCCCCTTTTGTGGACCAAGATGTCTTCATGGTTTGATAGAGGGTATTGTTTATTTGTTTGTTTGTTTAATGCCAGAGTACATTGTTGTCCTCTTGTGTTTTAGCTTGATGGTTTTGTTTGCCATGTGGACTAGTTGCAGTGGGAGCAGTGGACATGACCCTCCAATCTTCTCTGATAAAAGAAACCATCAGATCTCTTAAATTTAATCCTTGTCTTTGTGGGAAGTTGGTTGAAAGCAAGAGCTCAGCAGATCTACAGTGAAACAAAGGATCACAGACAAACTACAACCTTGTGTCCCAGTTGCTTTTCACCATTCCTCTTTTCAAAGAACCCCTAAATCCCAGCTATCTGATCTTACAGATGATACATCATCTGCTCAGCAGAAATAGCTGCCACACATTTGTGTGGAGGGCTTGATGGTATAAATACTTCCCTTAGGAAGTTTTCAATTCTACAGTATTTTTTTCCTTCTGAAACCCCTGCTAAGGTGTTTGATGTTGTCTGTGACTCTTCCTGAAGACACATCTCTTCTTTGAAAATAAGTATTAATCCCTTCTGCATAAGAATAAAGTCTCGCAGACATTGAAATAAGTGTAACTGGTGCAGAGCTGTTTGGCTGATACTGCAGAAAACCAGCGGCTGTGTCATCCCTTTCATCTCTACTCAGAGGTCTAATGCTGATCTCTTTAATGCCACCTCTGCTGACTGCTTTCTTGCTAATGAAACCAGCTCATGGAAGAGAAAGGGAGAATTCCTTACACAGTTTGCTGCTAGAAGCACAGGTGACCATCTGTTATCATATTTGGAAAATGCCCCTAGCAAGTTGTGGGCAGTCCCTCTGATTTTAACACAAAATATGCTCACCCCACTCTAGCTGGTCTGGATTCATCTTGCACAGCTGAAGATTACAGGGTTACCCTGATGCTCAGATGGAATCACAGAATCATTCAGGTTGGAAAAGACCATCAAGATCAGCAAGTCCAACCATCAACCCACTTCCACAATGCACACTGACCTCTGTGCCACATTTTCATGGTTCTTGAATACTTCCAAGGACAGTGACACCGCCACCTCCCTGGGCAGCTTGTGCCAGTGTCTCACCACTCTTTCTGAGAAGACATTCTTCCTAAAAAATGAAGATTTTTTCCTACTAAGAAATCTTTTTGCAATATTTTTTTTTCATAATTTTTTCCTAGGCTTTATGCCACCAGATTTTCCTTTTCAAATACATCCAAAACACACTGCAAATCATTTAATCACCTGAATTAACTAGCAGAAACTCACTTTGCTCCAGAGACCTCCTTAAAGCTGTACTGAAGTATGGAGGAACTGACTAGACCGTGATCATACTCCCCACAGGGCTGTTATGAGGAACTCTCATGATCAAAAAATAAAACATGCCTCTTTTGTCTTGCAGGACTTATTAGATATTCCACAGGTTATCAGCTGAGGAACTCTAGGAAGCTCTGGATCAGTAGAAGAAACAGCCAGTCTTGTCTTTGTTAGATAAGAAGAGCTCTTCAGTACCTAAAACAAATGCTGCTCAAAGCTTGTGGGGGTTGGCGACCCTGAAAAGCCTAGTATTCAGCTGCTTAATATAGGCAGTCTTACCTTCTTCAGGCAAGGCTTTGTATGGCTCAGCTCAGTGGCACTGAGGGAAGAAGACACAGCCCTGATCATGTTGAACTCCATCTCATGTTGTGGGATTTAAGCTGTCAACAGAGATGCTTCACAAGCAGCACTTATTAAAGATAATCCATCTTCTCCCATGGAGACACATTTGGTCTGATGGTCACCCTGCTGATTTTCATCCCTTGTTTCTCCTTCATTATTCAGAGTTGGTACCAAAGCTGGCACAGTTTTGCCAGAACTGTAAATTTTACCATAGTCCCTCAACACAGAGATTTTGTAAAGCAGCAGAAAGATGTGAAAGCACTGACGAACAAAAAGGGGAGATAGCACTGCAAGAAGAGCTGGTAGGCTGGACATGTGGCAAGGAGGCTTTGCTGACCTCAGGTGTTATACGGAAATTTAGGGTAAGAAGGATGAGATGCAAACCAAACTCACAGCAGTCAGCAGGCAATGTCTCTGAGTTCCCTAGTTCTCTTCCCAAATAAAAAGGTGGCCAACAAGAACCCACAGTTTGGGTCAGAAAGCCAAAGGCAAGCTTCAGCTTTCTCTTGTTGCAGTGCAGAAGGTTGCAGCAAAGATCTGCAAGCATCCTGCTGAAGGCCCCCTTCTTCTTCCACCCTAACCTTCTCCTCACATTTGGAGAAAGAAACAAAATTTATCAAGGGGTTCCCACCCCACGTATTACAAACTGAACTAGAACAAATACACTGAAAAATATGTTTTCAGAATCTGCTCCATGGGGAGGTGGGATTGTCTTACCAGCCTGGCTGTTCTCCTGTAGAAAAGTAAAATATCACCAGTAGGGGATCAGTGAAGTTTGGGTCAACCTGATCCCAGTCCTGAAACAAAACAAATAAGAAGGTTGAAAACAACCCGAGCCTGTGCCACCACCTTCCTATCTTGTTGCTATGGAAATTCTCTTTTTTTTTTTTCTCATAAATTTCTGTGGCCTTGGGAGACAGGATTCTCCTATCATTTACTAAGATGTAGCATCTTAATTGAAGTACAGAGTCTTTTCTCTCTTTACCCCTTGTATTCTTTTGCCTTCTCAGCATCTTGAGCACTCTTGACACCCTTTGCTTTTTTCTGACTGTTTCACTGTCACTCTCAGAAGAAACCTTGAATGTGGTTCTTTGAGCTAATGTATTTTTAGGCATTTAGAAATCCCTTTAAAGCTGTGGACCTCAGCAGTTTCACTGTGTCGTAGCAGAGACAGGATGGCCTATACCAACATAGCTGTTAAAATGGCATGAGGTAAGGCAACGCTCAAGGTATCAGACAGATGCCAGGCAGGGCTGGGCTCTTTGCTGGCATGCAGATTCCTGCAGACCTTCAATGTTTGCAACCCTCAGACTCCCATTCTGTGCACAATATGCTTGCGATAAGCTGGAACTCCTGTGTCCTGCTAGGAGAGCAGCTCAGTGTCACAGTGAAGTTGAAAGCCTGCAACTACAAAACTAGGAAATTATTATCTGGAATATTCCTCTAGGCTACTGAAAAGCTTTGCTTATCGCCACTGAAAACACAAGAGAAAAGGAAGAGGGAATCTCAGTTCATTTATTTAAAAAAGTTCTGGCTAATTTAGTTCAGTGTTGCATTTTGATGAACAATGTGCCTGTCTTGGCACAGGAGACACAACCCCACATAGCTAGAGCATAGAGCAGGACTCAATCAGCATGTGTCATGCCAGCAGGGAAATGAAGTACAAAAGATGTGTTTTTCTTTGACAACCCTAGTAAACGCTTTTCTGTATCTTTCTTTCTGCCTGTCTAGCCTAAGAGCTCATTGTGCCAGAAAACAGGGGACAATAGCAGCCAGAGGGAAAATATGGTAAAACTCAGAGCCCAAACTTAAGGGGGCTCCTGAGGGAAGGGCCCAGCTACCCTCCCCTGGGATTGTGGCAGGAACATCTGGGACATAGTAACATAAGTCATCTTTGTGCCATACCAAACTCTGAAAGCTTTGGGTAACAACAGTTCTCCATAGGAGGTCTGGTTTCTCCTCCTCACACAAAGATATTCCCACCCTCATGCACGGCAGTGTGTTTTTTGAGTGCAGCTTGCATTGTCCCAAGCTCTCCTGCTGTAGACAGCTGGCAGCAGCTCCATGTTGTTGGAGTACAATGGAGTTCTGCATAAGGAACAGGTGAGACATTTAGGGGCCTTTATTCCTGGGAGCCATGTCTTGGTTTACAGCCAGAGCTGACAAGACACTCCGGTTGATGCTTGACCTGACAAGCATCAGTGGTTCTTGTCTGTGACTATTATTGCCTCAATATAAAACAGCGGGAAGATTAAATAACCTTTTGAAAATGCAGCCAGGTACGCTGCTAGTTCTTGGAACAGCTCTCATGGCATTCTGGCTGGCTCTGCTTTTATTCCATTTCCTCTGCTGGCAGACAGCACAGCTCATTGCGCATGCAAGCTCATTCAAAGCTGTGGCATAAATGAAATGCACTTAGCTTTATGGGATGCGGAAGAGCCCAGATGTGCTAGGACTTTCAGTTATTTTACCAGGTCCCAAGCTCTACTTTCCTCTCTGTCTCTCGTGTTCCCATTTTTCAAAGGTTTCTTGAGAAAATGAAGTAAGCAAAACACCAAAATTCTCCATTGGATCATTGGTCAGCTCAAAATTTGCAAAACCCCATATACAGATCCTCCTGCTGACAGCTTGTTCCTCCTGGAGCTAGCCCTGAGCCCCAGCACATGGCCATCCCATGCCAGCAGTCCCAGGCTCCATTGTCCTGAGGAGCAAGGTGACAAGTGGCAGCACATGCTCAACTTTCTTGCCACTTATCCACCAGCTTGCAGATCCACACAGCATTTCTGGGGTTTCTCAAACACCTGTAGATTGATGGATGTAAGTTGCCTGCCAATCAGTTCAGGTCATAGCTAGGTAATGAAGGGCAAGGGCAAGCTGCCACAGTTGTGTGTGGGAAATGCTTAATATAAGGTATGCTTTCCTAAAGACATCATACTTCCAGCAATTTATTCCTTTTTTTTTTTTTTTGCAATTGTACGATTGCTCTAAGACACACTGATGGTGACAGGCATCTGTGGCCATGAAAACAGTATAACTTAAAGAAAGAAAGCAGATAAAAAGTGAAGCAGAAAAGCTGCCAAATTGAACTGCCCAACCTTTCATTCCCATTAGCAACCATAAGTAAAGACTCATAGCTGCCACCCAGCTCATTAGCCCATCCTGACCATGCATGCTGTATATCAGCATTGCACTAACTCAGGCACATGACAGGACTTCTTTTCAGTAACTTTATTTGTTTGACATGTTCCAGAGGAACTCACGTATCTGGCAAGAGAGGGCATAAGTGTCAGGTCACATTTAGCAAGGGATGCAGTTCTACTGGGATACAGTGTTCAAGATGATAGGCATTTTCAGCTCTTGTTAACTCTGTTGGATACATTTTCCTAGTAACCAGTTTCTAGACACAAATTTCAGCTTGGAAACTGCTGTACAGCCAGGAGAAAATGGTCTGCGCATTGAGAATGACTGCAAAGGGAGCCCATTTTTCCTTGCCCCTTAAGTGCAGAATAGGATCCAGTTTCCCAGTTAACCCCTCTGCCTTCCCTTATCCCAACTACTGTTCCATTAAGGAGTCAACATCTTTTTCTATCAGATTGCTTCCAGAGTTTTGGTCATGACAACTTTGGTCAGCAGGAAGAAGGTGATAATTTTGTTGCCTAGATATAAGAATAAAACACATCTTTCACTCACAATAACTTCCTGTTGGAATTAAAAACTATTTCAAATGGATCTGAACACCTGTTTGTCTCTGTGAACAGAAACAGTATTAGTGATTGGTTCTCATGCTTTGTTTCCAACTAATTCAGTGGTTTCTTCATCTTAAAAAGGTACCATGAGAAGGAAATCTCTAACATCTTACCCCTAAAATATTACATAATCATTCAGACACTGGAATCTTCAGGAATGTAAATGAGGGATTATATGCTATCTTCACAAAATCAAAGAATCATGTGAGTTGGAAGGAACCTTTAAAAGTTACTTAGCTCAGCTTCCCTGAAGTGAACACCTACGACTACATCAGGGTGCTCAGAGTCCTGTCCAGTCTGACCTTAAGTTACTCTAGGGATGAGTAACCTACCACCTCTCTGGGCAACCAGTTCCAGTGCCTCACTACCCTTAGCGTAAAAGCCTTCTTCCTTATATCAAGGATAAGTGTTTCCCTGTCCTATCACAACAGGCTCTGCTAAAGAGTTTGTCCCTTCCTTTTTACATTCCCATTTTAGATACTGAAAGACTGCTCTCAGGTCTCCCAGGAGCCTTCTCTTCTCCAGGCTGAATAGCCCAAGCTCTCTCAGCATGACCTCATCGGGAAGATGTTCCATCCCTTGGATCATTTCGTTGCCTGTCTTACAGTGGTACTTCCCAGAACAGCTACCGTACTACAGAATTTGATGTATAGCAGCAGCAGACAGGTAGAAATACATAGGCATGAAGTCACTATTACACCCTCAACAAGGATTACAGCAAACATGTTTCTGTATGTGCCAATACACACACAAATATGAGTATGGACACATATCTGCACGTGCAATTCTTGCCATACATTTCCTATTAAACCTCCCTTAAAGGAAGTCATAGACCTCTAAGACTACCTAGTTTTAACGTGAGTGATCTTAGAGATGATACTCAAAAATAGTATAGAAGATGGTATATTTATATACAGATAGTGCACAAATAATACAAAAAGGAAAATAGCTCACCTTTCAGATGAAAGAGGCTCACAGTGGACTCCACATAGGAGGGATCTACAAGAAGAGATCCTTTCCTGGTGGTGGTCAGCCCTTAAATGGGGTTTGGGGAGAGGTGGAGCCAGGCTCCACCTCTTCCAATCACACAGGTATTATCACCTCCACCTGTGTCCCCATGGCTGACTCGATGCTCACCTCAGGTGACCAATCAGTGGTTCAGGCTGTGATTCAGCAGTTCCCATACACTAGTCCAACCATCAACCCATACCACCATGCCCACTAAACTATGTTAGACTTGATAGAAAAGAAGGTAAACTGTACAGAATTTTGTAATGTGTACATTTTTTCCTCCATGAAGTTTTGTATGATTTTGCTAATTAACTTTTTCATCAGCTGTCTCTTGACACTTCTAGCAATTTTCAGTGACCCATCCAAAATGACACTTTTAAAAAACTAAGCACACAGCTCATAGCATTCAGTGCGATGCTCAGATTCCCTTTTGGCTTTTATGTCTTTGACTTTCAGTCAGGAAAGAAATGAAGCAAACGCTCAACATTATGTGAATTCAAGACAAGCAGGTATTTCAGTGCTGTGCAGACCCAGACCCTTGATGACTATCCTAGACATGATCTTTGGTAGAGTCCTACACAGCCAGGTTGGATTCCACATTTTGGGTGGGAAAGTTTAGTGAATCAGTCTTCTCTTCCTATCTCTCCTTGCTCTGTCCATGTTTTGTTTGTCAGCACTGTTTTTGCACTGTGCTTGTGATGATTCAAAGATGCTGAAAGGCACAGTCATTTAACCTGTTAACTATGCAAATAAATTAAAATGATAACATTTTGGGTGTGGTAAACTGGAGAAGATGGCAGCATTATCTCTGGTTTACTCCACTTGTCCTAGCTCCTGCATTTCCTCTGACACTTCCTTCTAACACATCAAACTCTGGGGAAAAAAAACCCAACAACACTATTTTTTCCTAACACCTGTGGCCTAAGTCTATCAGTGTGGAATAGCTTGTGAGAAATTTTGTGGGAATTTCAGCACACTTTATTTTCATGTGGCCATTCCCCATTCTTAGGACTAACAAGCTCTTGCATCAGGCGGGACTGGAAACTCATCTGCAGAGGAGAAAGAATGAGGGTATCCAGACCTGAAGTGCTGTGAGTCACAGGAATTGTGTTTCCCAATCTTTCCATTTTCACAGCAGATCTGGATTGCAAATATCGTCCCAGAAGGTATCCTTTTAAAACACATTTTCTCTCCTGATCAGTTCTGCAGAATCCAACTGATGAGCTGTTTTAGCTCTGCATGAGTCATGCACATCTAAGGAGATTCTCTCCAAAGCCATGAGAAATGTGGTTGTGCTGTGTCGCTCCCAGTCACAAGTGGAAGGTAAAACTGGAAGCGAAAAGCATTTTATTATTTGTCTCTACACAGAGTATGCAGTATTTTGTAGAGGATAAAAACACTTGAGAAGTAAGATGCACTTTATATCATTATTTTAACTCTTAACTGGCACCAGAAAATACAAGTTGAGTATTATGGAATTTTAAAGGCAGAATTATCAAGAACAGTGAGGATAGCAGTTAGTTCACCTGTTCTGTAATGGGAAACAATGAAAAGAATCCAAAGAAAAGAAACTGAGTACTACTGCTGTTTTTTAAAATGAGTTTCTACGAGGAACACTTACATATAAAGTATAGGCATCTGCTTAGTGTGGTTTTATGTTTCAACACCTGGGAAAGAGAAGGAAGAGAAATGAACTTAACCTTTTCCCATTGGTTTTTAAGGCAAATCCACACGAGCTGCATGAGAATGAGCAGTTAGGGTGAGTTATCCGTAATTCTCTGGGAAGCAACTGTATGAAAATGTCCTATTCATCATTTAGGTTGAATATTAGGAAAAATTTCTTCTCTGAAAGAGTGGTGCAATATTGGAATGGGCTGCCCAGGGAGGTGATGGAGTCATCATCCCTGGAGGTGTTCAAGAACCACGGAGAAGTGGTACTGAGGAATGTGGTCTGTGGACAAGGCAGGGAGGGGTTGGTGGTTGGACTTGACAATCTTGGTGGCCTTTTTTAACCACAGTGATTCTGTGATTGTGCAAACCTGCCACAAAAATGTGTGTGAAGGGAAACAGTGGGTTCCTTGGGGTAGCATCACTGCCACTGTGATGTTGGCCTGAGTGAGAGGCAATGGAAAGGATGTCACCTCAAGTATTTGAACAACAAGACTCTTGGATTTGTTCAAAACAGAAGCCCCTTGAAAAGCTGTAGCATATTTAATTTGGAATTACCTGACCCAATGTGGGGAAGACAGGGCCTAGTTTCATGTTATAAATGGCTTGTTGTCCTGTTTAGTAGTGTACCCAAGATCAAACTTCTACCTGCAGGGGTTGTGCTGATCTTACGTTGGTGCCATGGTGAAGACTGCTCTATCTTTGCCCAATTTCACAAAATTTCATGGGACTTGGTATCTGTGAGAGCACTGTCAAATTTGGCTTTGGTCGGTCAAGAGAGTCAGGAGTTCCGAGGTGTAACTGGATGACAGACAGCAAGATCATACAAACCTTGTTTCCTAGGAAACCATGCTAAAATCCAGCATACTAAGGCACTGCCTTGGAAATGAGTAGGCTGTGTCAGGAGTGGGACAGAGATTCCTTTGCCTATGACAATTGGCGGGTACTCCCTGAACATGATTTTCAGCACTCAAAAGTCAGACAGTGTTGGCTTTCATGTTATCAGAGTGTGGCTGCTGAGACTTACAGTGTTGCCTCAAATATTGTAATGCTGAAGGCACATTCTTAAAGTTTGGTACCAGTATTGCAGAGAAGAGTGAAAAAAGCTGCTTAGCTGATCAGAGGCTTTTTCAGCCTCTGAAGGAGATTTGCTGACACTAGGGTTAGTAAGCCCAGTGTTCTCCCTTGCTGGAAATAGAGTTCTCATGTTTCTGAGGTACAAGCACAGGGCAACATGGTCGGAAACATGTACCATATCTTGAGCTGCAGGGTAGGGAAGAGTTACAAAGACAGGCTGTATCTGCCAGAGGTGATTCCCCATAGGGCCTTTTTGATTCCAAAACTGCAGGAAATAACAGTGTGCAGGAGCCCCGGACACCCTCCTCTGTCACAAGCCCACACAGCAAGGCCCACAGGACAGCCCTTTTGTAGGGATATGCAAGAGCACAGCTGCGCCATTGCATTTGAGGTAGATCAAGCATGGCCAGAACTGTATGGAGGCAAAGATTCAAGGCCTGCATGCAAGATTCAAGAAGGCCACAAAACTCCAGGGGATGGCCAAACTCTTGCTTCTTTCAAGGACCTACATGGCCATGAATCCATGAGGTACGATGAGTTGTAACTTGGAGGCTGCACTATCACTCCCAGAGCAACATCTTTCCTCTTACCATCATTGGGCTATGCAAAGGAGAAAGTGAAGTTTATCCAGACTGTGGTGCTGCAAACAGAACTTACTCTGAGCAATCAATTATGCCACTGGGACGTGCATATTGCTGCAGACACTTGAAAAATAAGCACATAGACATTGATTTAGGAGCTTTTCTGTTTCTTGAACATATTTGAACCTGTTGTAGCTGAGGGGCAGCTATGCAAACAAACAGTAGTATATTTAATTTACTGCTGATTATACAGTCACATAAAGATGACAGTTCAATAGCTATGTGTGAAAATTGGGCCACTGGCCAGAGCTCAGATTCACGGCTCTGCATAGTTCTTGCTCACAGACATTTTTATGGAAGCGAACTATTGTATAAGGAAAGGTGGAAAGTAAACAGGGAAGATCAGGATGAAATAACTGTGGGGCATCAAGAAGTTAATTTTGGTGCTGCAGGTAGGAAATGTATTGTATAAATGTACCTGAATACACATGTTAGGCTTAGTGTCAAAATGATATAGCTAATTCCCATTTCTGGCTTCCAGATCTATTAAAGGCTGAGGAGTTGTTAAGGAGAGGAAAAGATAAGTTATTTATTCTAGAATACTACAACCTTAACTTGGAGATCAGTGTCAACATAAAGAATGTAAACAATGCATTTCTAACCCCAAGCATGAAGAAGATATGAGGTACAGTGAGAGAAGTGAGAATATTCCAGGTATTCCTCATTTCTAGTGAAATCCTATCCTCCAGCTCTTTTCTGACCCTATTAGAATAAGAGTGAAAGCAGAGCTGCACACCCAACCTCTTCATGCTGCTCATAAATTTCAGTACGAATGGCATAACTTCTCAGCACACTGTCAGACACACTGATCAGAAAAGAGTTGTCTGAAGACAACAAGATAGAATCCGAATCTGGTTAAATTGTTGTGACACTAATATAATTCCTTTGCAGGGAGAGGATTAGAGCCTTTTAATACCCTGACTTTATAGGTTTGTGCAAAATACAGCATCAGTTTAGCCAGAGACATCTGGACTCTCCCTGATAAATGAATAAAGGCTTTTTTTATGCAGAGAAGATTCTCAAAGGAAATCAGAATTTCACTAGTGGGTAAATGAAACATGGAATAAATATAATAAATAGGCAAGAAAGATGAATACCACATAAAACTGAAAAGAAAAAGAAAAAAAGATGTGAAGTTCTTCATAAAGAAAATTAACAGAATGCAGCACATGTAAAAGGCTATGCAGCCATGAGAAATGACAAAAGGTGATATTCAGCATTGCAGAACCCTGATTAGTTTTGTAATAGTGTATAAATCTAAGAATGCACAACTTCAAAAAGAAGATTTAAGTGCCCTTCTCTAAGCAGCTTACCGAAGTCCCATTTTTAAATCTTTGTTATTGTTTCTTGCTAATTTGTTTTTACCAGATTTTCCTACTATCTCTTGTACACTCTGGTCATGAGGTGTTTGAAGAATTAGGAGCCCATGGATTTCAAGAGCAGTTAAATTTTTCTACAGGTTCTTCTTTCAGAAGAAAAAAAAAAAAAAGAAGGAAAAAAAAAAGAAGGAAAAAAAAAAGAAAAAAAAAAAGAAAAAAAAAAGTTTTGTTTCTGCCGTAAGCTCAAACCCAGATAACGTAGGTAATCCTTTGCAAAACACCTGGGGAGAAAATGCATGCAAACAGCTCAGGCTGTCACTGCTGACCTATACCTTCTCTGTGGTGGATAAAAAAGAAATCAGAGGTCTGACTGATTCATCACGTCAGCAATAATGCTGCCCTCATTTCATAATTGTTCTGATATCCCCCAGAACTACACAGCATTTGATTTAGAGTATCAGAATGCAAAAGCATTTTATTCTTGAAAAGTAAAATTGAAATCCCAGATGCCCTTGCTCAAAAGTATGAACATCTCCTGTTGCTGTTATCCCAGTTAGGAACCAGTTCCAATAGGTTTAATCTCTTCAGCAAACTCTTCCTGTTACTTTAAAGGCTTGTCCACCACATAGAATATTAATATGTTAAGCAACACATTAACCAACTGCTCATAGACATAAAAATAACATAGGCTTGCAATAACCACCCAATCATTTTTTCCTTTCCATCTAAAGGTTACATGATGGAAACTGACAACTGCTTGCTGAATTGGAACTTGTCATTTCACAAAGTCTCATATGAGATTTCAAGGGATGGAAACAGTCCCCACTCCTAAGAAAGTCACTGTAATACCTACTTATCTACCTTAAAACCAACACTATGGACCAGCTGCAGCCCTCATTCTGCTGCAGCACTCAGTGTGAAAGGTGGTAGAAGAATGTGGACAGGGGGAAAGGTATTTGAAGTTTGCCTTTAGTTCTCACAGCACTAGTCTGCTGTTAGTAGGCAATGAATCAATCTTCGTCAAGTCAAGTCTGTTTTCCTTGTGATCCCAACCCTAAGATTAACCACTGAACCTAGCTCTAAACCCTAATCCTACAGCCTAACTCCAGCTCATAGCAACTAACCCTACCCCTGATCCCTAACACTAACTTTAATCCTGGCTCCTAGCCCCTAACTCCTAAAACCTAATCCTAAACCTAATCAGAAGAAACATGTTTATCAGCAGGCCATTCATTTGCACATACAAGCGTATATCTAAAATGCTATTCTAACTGCAAGATCTGATAATAGCTTGGTGAGTCTGTGGAAGTACCTGCTCATCAGGATTAATTGTATTTAGTTGCTTGCTTGGTACAGATCTGAGCTGCACTTAATAGAAATCAGTGGTGTTTTTATGGAGAAAGAAATGCTTCAGGAGTCTTATGACTCTCAGAAGGGACATCTGGGGATGTGAAGGAGCCTGTGGCTGTGTGCACGGCTCTTCTTCAGGCAATGTTAAGCCAAGGCTGCTGAGACTCCTTTCTTGCTGCTGAATTATTCAGGAGTCCTTCACAAATGACTGCAAATCGGGGGCAAATGAGAAGTCATGGAGAAATTTGAGGAGTAAATGTTCAGCATTCAAGGAGAATGTTAAGCATAAGGCAGATTTTTGCCAGACTTCCAGAAAGTTCTAGAGAGAATCCAGCAGTGGGCCACAAAGATGGCCTGGAGCAATTCCTGTATGAGGACAGGCTGAGATAGAGAGTTGGGGACGTTCAGCCTGCAGAAGAGAAGACTGAGAGGGGATCTTACCAATGCTTATAAGCATCTAATGGGTAGGAGTCAAGTGGATGGGGCCAGGCTCTTTTTGGCGGTGTGCAATGACAGGATAAGGGGTAATGGGCAACACAAGAAGTTCCACAGAAACTTAAGGAAGAACTTTACTGTGAGGGTGATGGAACATTGAACAGATTGCTCAGAGAGGTGGTGGAGTCTGCTTCTGTGGAGTCATTCAAAATCCAGCTGGACACTTTCCTGTGCAACCTATTGTAGGGAACGTGCTTTAGAAGGGTGTTGGGTTCAAACATCTCCAGATATCCTTTTCCAACCCACATGATTCTGTGATTCGGGCCAGAAAAGGATGACAGATTCTCCTGATGGACACATATGCTGCACAAAGAAGACAGTCTCATCCTGGAAATCTTTGCATTTGAAACTTTAGGACAATGAAAGGCCTGACCCCTTGCTGTGGTTTAACCCCAGTAGGCAGCTCAGCAACACATAGCCACTCCCTCACTGCTCCAATGAAGTAGGGGAAAGGAAGTAGAAGGGTAAAACTTAGAAACTCATGGGTTGACATAAAGACAACTTAATATGTAAAAGAAAAAAAAAAAAAGGAAAAAAAGAAACAGATTAAGATTGTTCACATTTTTTCTCCTAGATGTGTAAAAGAAGTGATAGCAAGAGGTAAAGGGGCAATGTTTGTGTAGAAACAATGAGGAGAAAATGAGGCACTGGAGCCTCCAAAAACCTGTTTCTCATCAGCCGCTCATCATCTTCCTCCCCAAGAGGAATCCAATGCAGGCAGCTGTGCATTGCACTGTAGTGGTCAAGTTAGACAATCCCACGCCAAACAGTCCCAAGAAGTACAGTTTAGCAGGTCATATGGCTGCACTGAATAGCCCAGATTACCTCAGTGGGAAGTTTCTGTACCTTCCGAAGTAACAGAGTTCCCTTCAAGGACAGGCAGCAGGTATTTAATGATAAATCATATGTCAGAGACAACCTACAAACAGAGCACACAGTAGATAAAGGATGACCCCATCTATTTGTCTTAATGTCTGTTCTCTGCCAGAGGAGCCCAAGGAATCAGGTTTGTTTTTTCCTTTCTTTTCTCTAATGTTCTGCTTGGGTTTTTCTTCCCCTCTTTTTTTTTTTTCAGCTCCACTGCACTCAAGAGTGGCAAGGCTGAATAAAAGCTGCTCTGGGGATATTTTTGGTCATCAGGGCAGTGAGTTGATGTTGGAGAAGGCAAAATATTTGCAGAGATTTTCTCTGAGGCCTTCAGCAGCTCTGTGTTGCCAGTAGCAGAAGCGCAACCTGACTGTGCAAGTGCAAGCAACGGCTGGCAGGGAGATGAGAACTTCAGCAGAGTCTTAGTTGGACTGTTCAAGGCATATTAATCATGATGAAAACACCACTAAACGTGTCCACACAAAATTTCAGTTTTGATGAACTGTAGCATTTGGAGGCAGTAAACACACCATCTAAAAATTCTCAACTAGCACTGTACATGCATATATATAATTTTTATTTTTTGCTAAAACATCTGTTCTCTAAATGGAGCATCGAAGAAAGTCACCCCATGGCAGTGTTTCTGCAATGAGTATAAATGCCGTTCTCATCTCTCAGATGACAAGAAGTGTCAGAAATGAGATCATGCTCAGAGAGCCACAGAACTGCCCTCTACACTGCATTTTTCCCCTTGTCAAACTGAAGTTCAGAGTTCCGACTAGTTCTTATCTCAGCTATTGTTGACTGTGAACCACAGCTCATTTTGCTCAGCTTTCCATAAAATGCGAATCATGAACAATCCAATGGTTTTGGAGCACCTTGTGTGAGAGGAACACGGATCTACAAGCCAAAAAGGAAGTACGAATTCATGGTCCCCTATGAAAAGTCCTCAGTGAACTTTGAAAACTGCCTGCCATGTTGATCTACCCCACATCAGCCCACAAAATGGGGCTGACATCAAGGAAAGCTCCAGCAAGGTCATCAGGCACTACTCAGGTTTTAGAGATGCCCCAGATACAATGAGAATATATATTGAAACACATATATGCAAGGTGGATCTCTTCAGCAGCTGCACTCAGACACCCAGTATGTCCAATAACTGCCTGAGTCCCAGTCTCACCAGTTGCTCTGGTGAGAGAAAACATGTATATATATACTTACATTTTTCTGTGGGAGAGAAAATGTAGCTCCTCTGCAGAGTTTGCTTCTTTAGCCCTCTTTTTTTTTTTTTTTTT
>VXAB01007887.1:187361-236811 GCA_013399175.1 Odontophorus gujanensis
TACCTATTGCCTTGGCAAATCGAATGCAGAAAACTATGCCTCTAATTTTGTTCAAATAAATATTTTCATTATTTTTTTCTTGTTCTCAAAAATCAGGCTCGAAATTTTTTCTTCTTGCGCACTGAGACATCTGTCTTGCGTAGGTTCAGCTGCCACCTTTTCAAATTACTTGTCATATGTATCTGTTCTATAAGACAAATCATTAGATATTTTTTGCTTAATGCTATATTTATCAGCGCAGAAGGGAATCTCCCAGATCTCCGAAAACTTCGTCACTAGGCAAATCTGAGCAACAGTGCTGAAGAATATCTTCCTTTCCTCTACTGAGGTAATGTCAACATCCTGAATGAAGAGCTTCCCAGCTCTACTACAGGTGCTGGTACAGTAATTCAAGATTGCAAGAGGCTTTTTGTTCTTCTTGGCACCTTGGATCATGCAGCACAAAGATCATGAGCTTCTTACCAAGGCTTCCTTATGACACACACTGGTCAACAATTCTAGATGCTTACAGTAAAATAAAGCTTTGCTTTGTCATTTGAAATAATTTAGTAGAAACAGCAGCTGTTACCCAGTAACACTAGAAAGACATTTATATTGCATCCTCATTAAGAAGTGTGAAATCTGCTCGTATCTCCTCCCTGTTCATGTCTTCTTGCTGCTTGCCACTTGTACATGGGGGGATCTTGCATTTCACTTTTACTGTTGCCAAAATAACTAGGTCTTTACCTATTGTGTTCCAATTAAGTACTAACAGCACTTCAGGGACTGATGCTCTTAGTTCTTCATAATTATAGCTATCCTTCCTTTCATATCAAAAGCACTCCATAAGACAGCCACTGACATTTATAAAGTCTCATAAGACTGCAGCCAGGTGAAATGAAGAAACAAGAAAATATATCAAAATAAATTTGAAGAGTAAATCTGCGTATTTCAAATATTATGCTTTGGTGACAAATTGAAGTACTGATGCTATGGTTACAGCTCAACTTGCCATTTTTATTAGACTTTGATAATGAATATAATGAATATAATGGTAACATTGGTGCCATTAAAAGATACAACTAAATCTCTTGATTTGTACAAAGCCATAAAAGTTACGTTACAGTGATTTTCTTTAACCTTTGTCAACATATCTGGTATAGCTACTGATGGTGCCCTGGCGATGGTTGATAAAAATGAGGGGCTAATAACATTAATAGAAAATGATGCACGTGCTACCAGCAACTCACATTTGATGAAATAGCATTGCACTGTACATCAAGAAAATTTATGTGTGAAAGCTTTAAAAATGGATAGTGTCATGCAAGCCATCACCAAAGCTGTGAATTCCATAAAGTCCAAGGGCTTGAATCATTGCCAGTTCTGGGAGTTCCTTGAAAGTATGAATGCTGATAATGGGGACAACTTTTACTTTCCTGAAGGGAAGTGGCTAAATCAGGGTAAAGTTTTTTGGTTTGCAAAATGATATCAAACCATTTATGGAATCATAAGGAAAATTTGTGCCAGAACTTAAAGATAAAAAATGGCTCAGATTTAGCATTTTTGGTGGATTTGACTACTCATTTAAATGAGCTAAACACGCATCTTCAAAGTGAAAATCAACTAATCTGCACTATGTTTCATGCCATGATGGCATTCAAAATGAAACTTGCATTACAGTAAGCTGAAGTTATGGCAAATAACATTGGGTGAACACAGTCCTGTGAACAGTGAAAAATATGCGGTTGTGCTTTCCATTGTGATAAAGGAATTTGAGAATAGGTTTCAAGTTGCTGAAAACTCGTTTACTTGATATATTTGTAAATCCATTTTCAGTCAACCTAAATACATTATCTGCAAATTTGCAAATGGAATCAAATGCACAACTCAAAGATAAATGTGACCATATCTCTTTATCAGACATTTATAAACCCTCCCTTACCAAATAAAAAGATCCCTCCCTTCACAATCAGCCTTATTCATGTTATTGCTTTTTGGCAGTACATACTGAACAACTGTTTTCAAGGACAAAACATGGGAAGAGTAAAATGTCATCAGAAATCTCTGAGGAGCACCTGAGAACTCACTAAGAATTGAAGTCTCTGCCACTGAACCATCTTGATTTCACAAAATATAAGGTCAAATATCCAACTGTTTTTATGGTTTTGCTATTCTTTTTTTTTTAGTGTTTTAATAAAATATATATTTTTAGAGTTCTGTTATACATTAACTATATTAGATATTTTAAATAGGACCAAGACAATTCCTCTTCACTCAATGCAGACCAGGCAAGTCAAAAGTTTGGACACCCACGGTCACACTTTGACTAATAATAAAAATAACATCCTTTGATCCTTCAAAGAACAAGTTGCTGTCTGATAAAATAACATTTTTAACAGTTAAAGTACTTAAATTATGTACTTATAGTACACTATTTTTTTTTCAGAACATGCCTTCAATATATTTTCTGAACCAGGAGCAGTAAGAAAAAACATTGAGTTAGATTCTGACTCTTTAGATTCTTTAAACTGTTTGACATCAGATCTTTTGCAGAGAGATAAAAAAGGGATAAAGAAGTAAGTAATCACTGCTGGCTGTACATATAATATATGCCGTCTCTTCCTTTTTGGCCTGATTCTGTACATCCATGGTGTTTAAGAGATCACATTGCTCATGTACCTTTCAATACTTGTGTAATACATTTTAACTCACCAATCAGTATCAATAAGCAGTTGATGTGTCCAGGATGTTGCTCTGCTACAAGTTTTGTGGCAACTGGCATCTAGTTAGAGGAGAGCAGTCCAGGAAGTGTTTCTGCTGTCTGTTGTAAGCTGTGCTTGGTAGCAGCTGGCAACCCATCAGCACAAATGTGCTGGCTGGCTGACAAGCCGGGATACAGCTCATCATTACCTGCAGGCATCATAGATGACAGAAGGAAAACCACCTAAAGGAAACAGGACAGGAACCAGACTTGTTTAGGTAGCAAGGTTAAGTTAGTTCTGCTGTTCATTAAGAACCTTGTTTTATAGGACATCAGAATAGTTCTGGTGTGTCCCTTCATAACTCTTCTAATATAAGGCAGCATAATTCAGGAGGAAAGTACATAGCAATAGGAGTGCAACGGTTATACCCAGGTCCAGTGACCAGTTCTTGCAGGATGGGGAGTGACACTTTGATGAGTAAATAAAAAAAGAGCTAGCAGTTATTTGTTTTTCAGCATACTGGTTTTCCTTGTTTAAACAAAGTTATATCATATAAATATGAGGACATTGTAATCTTGAGCTGTCACTGGTCATTGGAAGGGGTGAGCAAATTTTCCTTCTTTTTTTTATCTGCTATATTGCTCTATAGGGTTTGTATCCTACTAGAAAGTTATAGCTTTCTTTTACCACATAAACGTAACTTTTCAGTAGTTTACTTATCACAATAAAAGATGGGCAGCCATTTCTATGGGCAGACACTTGTATGCCTTGCTGGAGTGAAGCAGGTTGGAGGACAGTCATGGTAGGTAACTGCCTTCACAGGTTAGAGGTTTCACCCATTGTCTATATTCCCAAAGTCTCAGTGACTAAAGTTTAAAAAAGTGAACAGCTTCTAGATGTGCCAGTCAGGTCGAAATAGGGGATGAATTAGATTCATTGGTGGGATTTGGGAGCACATGAAATAACTAATGTCGATACGGTTTTCTCTGTGTGAGTAAGTCCTTAAAAAAAATAGTTGACTCACTGAAACACTTCCTTTGTAACAAAAGACTTTTTGTATGTAGTCAGAAACTCTATCCATACATAGTTTGTAGAATCATTAAGGTTAGAAAGACCTCTAAGATCATTAAGTCCATGCCTGTCACTGCTTTAGACCATGTCCCTCAGAGCAACATCTATCCTTTTCTTGAACTTCCAGGGATACTGACTCCACAACCTCCCTGGGCAGACTGTTCGAATCCCTCACCACTCTTTCAGAGGATAAATGTTTCCTAACATCTGACCTGAACCTCTGCTGGTGCAACTTAACTTAGGACAAGAGGTAATGGCCTTATGATAGACTCCACCATCTGACAGAAAATTTAACATGCCTTATGTCTCTCCTCTCTTTAAAGCACCGTGAGTCAGAGATTTCATCCTCTGTGACATGTGCCATATTGCAAAAAGAAAAGAGACAAAGATGTGCCTCAGCTGGTGTACCAAACCCTTCCTGATGCAGAAGCCAACTTTAGATAAAACATCTACATACATACCAAGACATCCAATCCCCCAAAAGAGATGGGCTACATTCAAATTTTGAGACAGCAAATAACTCTTCACCAGTATGTACCACCATAACAGCACAGCCAGAAGCACTCACTCCTTTGCAGAGCATCAGAAGAGAGCAACAGTTTTAGTGAAGAGAGGGAAGGTCAGGGGGCTGCAGAAGGAAGCAGGCCTCGGACATATCGTTAGTGATGGTTCGGCCTACACGGCAGCAAGCGACCAGCCTGTCACTACTAGGGTTTCTCTGGGAAGTGTTCACAGCTTTGCTTGCACAATTTATTGGTTTCTTCACGTAGATGGAGCAGAAGGTTATTAGAAAAATCTGCCTGGCTTCATTTGTGCCAGAACATTCATTTATTTTGCACGGTTTTAGTAAGATCAGCTTGATGTCTCTCAGGGAGAAAGGTAATCTCCCATTGCCGTGAGGCTTTTGCCCTTTGCCCAGACAGGCCCAGCAAGCAAATACCAGTTTAATAACCCACAGTGACCCAGTATTCTTGCTGAGGAACAAAGGATGCTGCTGTCCTAACCTCAAATATTACCCACTGACCAAAGACTACAAGTAAATTCCTAAGGGGCTGGGCTGAGGCTCCAGAAAGAAACATCATCCCACGCGCTCTGGTCTGTGTGGCATGCAAAGCAAGGCCTCCCCATTGGGGTGTGGAATATCACATTTCCGGAAGGCAGAGCAGCCTCTAGCAGGGACAAGGCAGTGAGGAGCTTGGTAGAAGATAGTAAAGCAACACAGCCAAAGAGCCTAGCTGTAACAGAGGCACCTGGACATTTTGCTAACCTCACAGGGTTGCTTTTTAGTCTTCTAAATGGAGAAACAATTGCCAACCATCTGTTAGCAACTCCGCTAGTGAGGCAGAGCAGAGACATTCATTAAATAAGAGAAGGGCTTAAAAACACAAATCCACAAACAGACTAATACTGTACCAGAACAAAATAAGATAGTGCTTTCAGTGCTCAGCTAAAGGTTAGTGGGTTGCATGCAAAATAGGGTGAAAGGAAGGAACCAGGGAGGAGGTACAGGAGAAAACTGCCAGCTCTATACAGGTATAGAGCTCAGTGGAATGCAGGCAGCTCAGGAACACACTTTACTGTATCCAGATGAAAGGTCTGAAGTGACCCACGTGGACTCTGGCTTTGGCAAATCAAAAAGAAATGAGCAAAGTGCAGTAAGCACCTGCCAGCCCTTGGCAGACAAGGGGCTCCCAATGTATGGCCACCCCAAGTGCTCCCACACGTACCTGCTCTGTAGCCACGGGGCAGCAAGGACAAATGGGGAACAGTCAGTTCTGGAACCAGATGGGGAGAAGGCAGCTGTTTATGCTCTGTTGCAGCCTGCTCCAACAGCTCAACTTCCCTCTTGTACTGAAGGCCACAGGTCTGGACACCATATAGTGTTTTTGTAGTATCATAAAATGATATGAACAGAATTTGCCAATAGAACAAAAGTACAAACTATTCTGGACTGGGAAATTACCAAATTGGAGAGATGGAAGGAGAAAGACTTTGAAGAGGAAAGGTAGGAAATGATTTGTTGTAACAAAATAAGACAATAGGAGAAACTCTCCAAATTTTACATTTAAGAGAAAGTTTCTTTGCATTGATCATAGAATCACAGTGATCACGGAATCATAAAATTGTTTAGATTGGAGAAGGCTTTCAATATCGAGTCCAACCACCAACCTGACTTAACGAGTCTCATTACACAGAATCATAGAATCATTTAGGTTAGTTTGGTGGCTCAAATGAAGCTACTTTCTACTGAAAAGGAGTGCATGGCACCCAGTCCTTCAGATGAGTCATTCAAACCCACAATTTAATGCCAAAAAGACAAGACCTGAGGCACTCAACATAACTGTCAGGGAGACAACGTGCCCTTTCACCCTTCCTTCTCAACTGGGAAACAGGGAAAATGAAACAGGCTGTAAGATGACATTTTGCTTTATTATTTTCCATGTGCCTGCACCTATCACAATAAGATATGAATGCATACTTAAGATCTCCAGGCACAACTGCAATGTAAATAATGACTTAGCGTAACAATAGCAATTACAGACACTGCTGTAGGCTCTAGTCAGCTAATAGGGAAAATGTGAATTTTTCATAAGATCATAACAATACTGCCAATCTACAACATGCATTTTTCAGGCAGATTTTTATTTGCTGAGAATGTATGAACATCTACAATCCATTTTCAATCATCACCACATTCTGAAGGAGTTTTTTTTACCTCTAGTCGTGACTCATAAGAGTGGGAAACAATGTTGTTACTCCTGCTCCAAGTATAAAAGTAATGACTTTAAAAGCCTTTCATTTAGGTGTTCTGAATTTTCTGATTCTCAATCAACTGGAGGGTATCAGAACATATTTTCTCTGAAGAATAACAAATGTTTTCATCTTAAGTTAAACTTAAACTCAACGTCAGTCTCCCAGAGAGAAATGAGATAGCAGAGGATCTCTTTCATTCTGTCAGATATGCAGAACTACCCCTGAGAAAAAAAGAAAATGGTTCAGAGCTGAGCAGCAGTAACACCTCACCAGTTCAACCAAATGCATTTCACTGTGTAGCAGCTGTGTGTAGGCAAGTCCTGAGACATCTTTTTCCTTCTAAACCATGTATTCCCAGACAGATGTAGCACTGACCAGGTCAGATCATAAATGAATTAATGAGTTGTACCTCATTGTGACAACATCTGCTCACATAAGCTCATTCATAATCTTTTTTTTTCCATGTATCATTGAATTTAGTTACAAGAATTATAAGAGACAAAACCAACCAAGCACAGAGACTGCCTTTAATGAATTATGTTCTTGCTTTTCGTTTAGCAGGTAATTTTTAATTTCACAACGCTTTGCAGAAGCACCTTGTAATGCTATCCCTACCACCAGGGAAGCTAAAGAACAAGCCCCAAACACTTCCTAAACAAGACTTTCTGCTCTGGGTGTTCTACAACTCTAACAGCAAAACCAAATGGTGGGGAGTGTGTGTGACAGGGTGGTGGGTACGGGAGAACAGAAACAAGTTTTGGGCTCTGCATCATCCCACCTGGTTGAGGAAGAGGCAAATCTTGGTGCAGAAAGTCAGATTTAGCAGGACTGCTTTCACAGAACCATAGTTAGTGTTGGAAGGAACCTTCCACACAACTTGGTTTTGACCCCTTGCCATGGACAGAGACGCTTCCTACTACACCAGGCTGCCCAGGGTCCCATTCAACCTGGACTTGAGCACCTCCAGGGATGGGGCATCCACAGCCTTCTCTGAGCAGCAGTGCCAGTGCCTCACCACCTCATAGTGAAAATTTTCTTTTCTGGGCTTATCTCAGTTCCTGAGCCCTGTGCATAATATTTCTTCCTCACTCTTCTTGGATTTCACCTCTATTCATTCTGAAAATTCTGCTCAGGAACAGCATCTCCTGAAGGCCCCTACAAGCTAATCCAACCATGTGAGGAACCTGCTTATCTCCCAGTGTTCTCGTTTGATCATTAGCTCATCAAGTATCCTGACCCTCACAGACTTCTGTGTCCAAAATAGCAGCATCAAGATTCAGGAGATTTTGGTTAGATGTTAAAAGAAATTCTTCGCTAAGAGGGCAGTGAGGCCCTGGCACAGCTGCCCAGAGAGCTGTGGTGCCCCATCCCTGGAAGTGCTCCAGGCCAGGTTGGATGAGACCCTGGGCAGCCTGAGCTGGTGGGGGGTAACCACTCTGTGGCACAGGGTTGGAACTGGCTGGGTTTTAAGGTCCCTTCCAGCCCAAATCATTCTATGATTCTGCAGTTCTATAAGATGATGTTCTGAGGCACTTCGTGTAGTAATTGCAAGACTGCGTTGCTACCCTGCAGGTTTCACTAATAGCTGCATGATTTTGTGAACACCCCTCCACTGATCCAGCCATATTACTAAGTTCTAGCTAGTGTTCAACAAGCTTCTGGTACCTGAGGCAAGAGTTTCCCCAGATTAAATCTGGCAACAAACAGCTGGTGCCCCAGCAAGCCGTTCCTTTCCAAGTAGAGCTGGCTGCTATCCCACTGTCCACTTCAGAACCCCTCACCACTGCCACTTTCTTCAGATGGATAGCCTGGAGGGTGGATCCACTGAGCACCAAGTGAGATACTCACGTGAAACAGCTTGGCACATGACACAGAAGGCTCAGCAAAGACCGACATACAAAATTTTTGCTTCTGTCCTCACAGAAAATATCTGTATCAAAATGACAAGGACAGAGGATGTCAACATTCTTGGCCATGCCAGCCAAAGTCTGGATGTTATCCTAGATGTTCCTCATCCTGCATAAAACAGGCATTTCCCTCTTCATCAGCCAGAAGAGACTTTGGAGCTCTAGGAAGCTGCTGCAAGGAAGTAAATTCCTGAAGCCACATCCAAGTTTCCATTACCTGTTATTTGTGAGACAAGATCTCAAAAGAAAATATCATATAAGGTGATATGCATAGCCATTGTTCAAAGCAGGTTTTGCAGGGACCACAGCAATTTTGAAACCAGGGTATCTGAAGACCATCTACTTCAGAAATGCTGTGAGCATGAGGGTGAGCAGGGTCTGTTGAGACAGGACAAGGGGAAATGGTTTCAAACTAAAAGAGGAGAAGTTTATTTTGGATAGGTTTTTTACAATCAGGGTGGTGCAGCACTGGCACAGGTTGTTCAGAGAAGTGGTAGATGCTCCATCCCTGGAGACACTCAAGATCAGGCTGGAAGGGGCTCTGGCTGTAGGTGTCCCTGTTCACTGCAGGGGATTTGGAGCAGGTGCCCTTTGAGGGTCCCTTCCATTTAAAACAATTGTATGTTTCTATTCCGCACAGCTACCGTGCCACAGTCTTCTGAAATCCCTCACAAGCCTCTGCACTCAGTCCCTTTGGCTCTGCAGCTCGGGGTGCTTTCACATACAACCAGTTAAAGTGAACAGGTTGGCTTTGCTGCTTTGAGCAATCTAACTTGGCTCCATACTTCACCCCCATTTCCAAAAGGGCTGGGAAATGACCAGTTTCACTTTCAAGGTGGAATGAATCACAAAGAGGGAAGCACAGTTACTGTTGTGACATACTGGTTGCGAAAGGGGATTTACTCCCATCAGTCACAGACTGGGTTTCTGTGAGCACAAGAATTGCCATGAAGAGACACGAGAACATCTCGAGGGCACATCTCCAGAAAAACAGCAGGTGCACTTCTCTGGGATAGGGTACACAGCATCTTCAGCAGCTCTGCAAATTTCTGTGCCCCAGTGAGGATTTGCAAGGAATTTGCGGACTGACGTGCTCCTGAAAATCTTGTCAGTTCCACCAAGGGCTTGGTTACATAATTCAGATAAATGCCAAGCTCCTTTCCCTGCACTTTCAGGATTAAGTGCATTCCTTCAGTCACGACACTTTTTCCTATGCTTTTCCTGCAAGCAAATTATTTCAAGTAAAGAAATCATTATCAAAGCAAAAATAATGTCATTTTATCAACACAAGAATGATTTCAAGTTCTCCATTTGCCAAATATTTTCCTTTTTCCTAATTGCCTTTTAATCTGTATGTTTGGAAAAAAGATATATATACCCCCACAACCCAGAAGGAATGAGTGTGATTTCCTAATTTCACTTAACCACATTAGGCAAGGTGAAGACGTTTGTCAAATCTTTCTTCTTGCAAGGCATGCTGGAAATGCTCTGTGCTAAATCAAGTATCTGGGAAGAGAATAAATGTATAACTGGTAGAACTTTATTGCAGTGGCTGTGCAGCTACAGAGAGCATCGCAGCTCCTCTTGCAAGAGTGCAATGATACCCATGAATAATGCATTCTGAGATGTTTTCACCATGAAACCTAATGGCCATGCTCCCGATGAACCAGCTCCTCCTGGTGCACAGTGCACAAGGCTTCATCATCCTGCTCAGTGGGCACGTGTGGCTGCTGCTTTCCTGGTGAGTTGCTACAGCAAAACAAACTCCAAATCGATAGATAAAAATAATGCACAAAGAAATAAGCACAACTAACGTTTTTGGTGATTTTTTTTTTTTTTTTGGAATGTCTTTGAAAATCATGAGGAAGTTGCCCTAGCAACATTACTTCCATTCTCTTTTTTGCTCACTCTGTGCCCGTTTCTCTAGCTTATGACGTGCTCATTGAGCACAGGTCTTGAAAGGGAGGAAAATCAGCATTCAGTTAAATAAAGGCTTTTCTTTCCTCTCACACCATCAGAGTGGACTAGTCCCAACTACGATTAGTACCAATGAATAGAAAAAGCAAGCACAGAAATTTTCACACGCGGAAAACAGTTATTAATATTAAAATAATAAAAATATTTGGACTGACTTCTGTAGGACAAATGACCCATCTTATATGGGAGGGACAAGTGCTGCTCTTGGCCTTTTTTCAAGGGAACTCAAGCCCAAAATGGAGCTATTATCTCCATGTAAATGCCAATTTTCATTAAGCATACAGAATGTAATGCAGCAGCTCAGAGCTAACTGGAATATAATTTAAGTTGACAGCTCTGAAATCTCTTCCCTTTGGTCAGATCTCATTGAATTTGGCAAATGGACTCAAGAGATGTGAGCTCGAAGGTAATATAAGAAAAAAATGACATTATGTCCACTCGCTCCCCCCACCAAAAACTAAGCTAAAAATGTAAATTAATTTTTAGAAAGACCAACACCTCCCACCCCAAGTATTCTTGGTCTTTGTGTATCATGAAAAAAGTGGCATCTGGTCCATGTTTATAGGGAACTGATCACTGTTAAGAGGGATTTGGTCCATGTTTATGGGGATCTGATCCATTCAAGACCTATTAGGTCATGGACCTGTGCAATTACTACAGGGAACTGCTTTAGGTAGGGGTTGAAGACAATGGCCGCTACAGGTCCCTTCTAACCCTACAATTCTGTGATTCCATGATATAAAAACACAAAAATGTGTCTTGAACTTGACTAAGGTACTTCCTCAAACACCCATCTCTGCGAAGTGCCACCTCCTTGGCTTCATCTCATGCAGCCGACTTTCATCTAATTTGAAATGAGTACTTCTGGTCACACAACTATATTACTGCATTCACACAGGCTTTTTAGCTACAGTTTTACTTTGTCTTCTTCTAAACACTTCTCTCAACTCCCTGTTTTACCCTGTTTGCTGTAAGGTGGGACACAGGAGGACATGTTTCAGCAGCATCCCTGCTGTGGGGTCCCTTGCACAACTCTGGCCAAGATGCTAATGCTTTGCAACACGGAGGTGAGCTGTTCGCACAATGCTTAGAACTTCTTGGATGTGCTGTGCTAGTCAGTCACCTGGCAGCTGAGATGTCTGCCAGATGCACATCCAAGCTGGGAGATGGATTGCCTTTAACACATTCTCCCCTTGATATAGCCCCCATCTAGGAGTTCAAAAATATTTATTGCTCTCTGTAATTACCTCCAGGAGGTAACTGACAGTGAGTTGACATCGTTTTACCAGAATTAAAGGCTCTACATTTTCTGAGAAGGCATTTAAAACCTTAGTCATTGCTTAAAGATTAGACAGACTGCCAAATATCCTGGGGTTTTATATACATAAAACTCTATTTTATACAAAGTTTGAGGTGTTGAGTTTCCTTGCTTTGAAATTTTCCAATGCCTTCCTGTGACTTTGCCTCAGGGAAATTAAAGAAAGTCAGTTCAAAACAGTCTCAGAGAGTACAGATAGATACATTCATTTCTTTGCTTCCTTTAGCATTGCCTAACCTGGGGAGGTTCTCCATAGGAGTAAATAGAGCCATCGCAGAATCTCAACTGTAATGTATAGCTCCAGACCTGCTACAGCAGGTCTACTAGTTATCAGAATCAGATCATCTGGCTGTTGCTGTCAAAAAGCAGGAAGCTCATTCCTTTCTTGTGATGGATGACACTCTTACAGCAGCAAGTAGCAAACACATAAAAAACAACTTGGAAGCATCGTCTCTTCCAGATCATCGCACCTTAAAACTGCATGCACTTTGTGTCTGGGTACACAGTCTGAGATTTTTAGTTGAACTTCATCATCCACTTTGGGGCTGACCCTTCTGAGTAGGAGTCTGAAATTCAACAATTGCAGGAAAAGGACAAAAACAACTGGAGGAAGCAATACTCACCACCCTATTCCTAGCAGTGACCAAGAAGCACATAATTTGGAAAAAACACTGCAAAGTTATGATTGCACACTCAAGTGAAAAGGAGATTGAAGAAACATCAGCAAGCAGGCCATAGCTGTGTGAAGGGAGATGGAGCAACAGGGTGCAATGATCCTGAGAGATGATGCTTCAGAGAGCAGCAATGTGAAGCTGCATCCTAGTAGTTCATGATGGACATGGGAGAAATTTCTTCCCCTGGATCTGGGTCACCAGGTTGGATGTCAATAATCTCCATCACATAGTGTTTTCTGGCTGAGCTCTGACCAAACTCCAGGTGTAGGTGGTTGAACTGCAGATCCCCAGCAGTCCTTCCCACCAGCACCACCAGGAGTCCATAAAGTGTGACAAAAATGCCATCCTTAGCACTCGGCACGCTTCCCAGAAGCCAGCAATTTTATCTGATTCTGAGTCACAGGGCAGATTTCTAGGTGTACGATGTACCCGGAACTACATCCAGTAATCAGAGATGGCAAGCTGAAGATAAACCAAAAGATAGCATTATAGAAAAAAGATCAGTCAGAAGAACAGAGGGGGCTACTGGGAGCTGGGAGTAAGTATCAAAATTATTTTAGACAGTGAGATTTTGTACTTTTCTTATTTCCAATTAAACAGAGCTTTTTAATATATTTTTTTTATTTTAGAAAAGCCTTTAAGAAAGACAAAGGTCACCCTTTAAATATTTTTAAAAGCTTTGTAAATGGATTAGCTGAGCACAGCGGGCATCATACTTTCGGTAAGTGCAGGATGATATAAGCCTCAGGGAACTTTTGAAGATAGTTCATTCAATAATTCATTCACTTCCCTCTAATACTGTGTTGAAGAAACGTTAAACACTGCCTCTGCTTTAATAAGTGAATGAAGGTTCCAAATGTAGATTCCTCACAGGATGAATTCAATTTGCCATCCTCAAAGTAATCCTCTGCAAAGCAGTACCAGGGAAAAGGCTCAGGAGCAAAGTCCCACGTATGCACCCACAGATAACTTATCACCAATGTAGCACTAGTCCTTTCTGAAACACAGATCCTGAGTTTGAAGTGCAGATACTACAGGTAGTGACTCAGTTGCATGTTTTGAAACAGGTTGAGATGGTTTCCTGCGCAGGAGGAAAGCCTGTCAAGGAACTTTTATCAAGATTTTATTTTGAGAATTGCTTGATTCTAGGAAACATTTAAGAGAACAATGCTGATGGCAGAAACATGAGGATTTGAGTACCGGACACTGCATTGTCCTCTCATAGCTATGGGAGACAACATGGGATGCACATAAGGGGTGTGGAATATATGTGGAGATGACTGAAAACTAACATAAATCATCAGCTCTGCTATTTAGTAGGTAAGTATTTCCAGAATAGCTCCAGAGTGCCAAGACAAAAATCCACAATGCTGTTCTGAGCCCTTTGAAATGGCAGCAGGAAATAAATGAACCAGTTTAGAATATTCAGTAATTTGGAAATCTTTTTTCCTTCACCAAGGACAAGCTCCAATTTGCAAGCAAATCAGGGGATATGGGCATTTTTACAGAGTGACTTGGAACCTGACTTTTTTGGGGATTAACTGCTTTGAAGAAGTTGTGATTTTGGTCATTTTATGACACTTTTTTTCAACATCTGGAAGTAAGGAGAGAAACCACATGGAAAAAAATCACATCAGAAAAGGAGGAAACAGGGCAAGTGTGAAGTGTGAGGATGCAGCAGGGGGAAAAATGATTCCATGATGCTCAGAGGTTGCTGCCTGCTCATTTTGTGCTCAGGTACGGCTCAGCTTTTATTTATACCCCATGAACATCTGAGCCCTTGCCTGCTCCTGAAAACAGCCACAAAGGACTGGTAGTATTCAGTGTACCCTGCCTTAAAACAAGTGGATGTATCTCAGTTGTTAGTCTGGAATATACCCTTAGACCTGAAAATCTCCCCAACCAGTCTGTTCTCTGTTCCTTACCTCCACACGCTCTCGTGGGCCCAAGTGGGCTCTTAACCACATCCTCCTTAGCCCTGTGGAATATAGAAGGCCCAATACTGACTTCAGAGAACACTCACTGCTTTTAATCACTGGAGTTCATTCTTCTTTTAATGGTCCCATGTGAGATTTTCAGCAGTTAGTTGTATTTGAACACAGTAAGCTTGCATTTCCCCCCTTAAAAGTGCATGTAAATGTGCTCTGATGTGTGGTGAACTCCTATACCTTCTGATGATGTAAGTCCATTAAAGTTGCACAGCAACAAAAGGTAACAGGCTATTGGTGGGAAGGTTCAAGCTCTGTTGTCATACCATCAACATCTGCCTCTGACATTGTGGGACATCATAAAACAGGAGGCACCATTTTCAGAGCAGCCCTTGTATAAAATGATGTTAACATGTTAACAGTGATGACTGTTTTCCTCTCTTCCTACTTTTCCCCTTTCTTTGATTTGAATAGAGCAATTTTTCAGGTAATTTTTCACACTAATGCAGTGTGAACAGCAGAACAGGAAATCAGAAGGTTCTTGCAATTCCCAGCCATCCCACTGACCCTGTTAAATATGCTGATTCGTTTGTCATTAGTCACATACTTGTAAAAGCAGCTCTCATTTCTCTATTTTGAAGACTGTTTAAGATTATCAGAATGAATGTTAAGAAAAAGAGAAGCGTCCTATCCAGTGTTCAGCGAAGTAATGGCAATATTCCAATATAATTTAATATGTGTCAGGCTGGTTTCCAGCACCAGAAAGCCGATACAGGTTAAAGAAACTCCTTAATAAATATTTCAGTGCTGCAGATATTTTACAGAGTAGTAAGGAAACCTCCAGGATGTCTTGATGTTGAGCTACTGCACATCATCCTGGTGAAAAAACACCATTTTCTGAATTCTGTGTCTGACCTTTCTAACACCTGAACTCAAGAGAGGTGATGCAAGGATTCCAGCACAATTTGTTTTGCTGAGTGCGGCATACCATCCACCAAAGTGCCACCACTAAAGTGAAGCAAATGGTTAGAGCTGTACCTACAAAAGAATTGAGAGAATTAAGGCCATGTTCTCCTGGCTCAAGTCTCCACTGATGAATCCCAAATATACTGTCTGTCCTATTGGGGCTTTTCCTTTTATCTCACAGGGAAGAGATAGACCTTTCTGTCCAGTCAGAGCAATGGACAAGTCTGCAGTGCTTGGTACCCCCAAGTTCCCTGACACATCCTGCTGGAGTCAGGCAGACCTATTGGGAATTCTGTATCTGGTCACAGGGGAAGTTATGGTTGTCCAGGTTGTATCACTTTTTTCTGATGTTTGATTTTCTTGAGGATTTTTAGAAGACCTCATTGTGGCTTTCCAGTATTTAAAGAGAGATTATAAATAGGAAGGAAAACAACTTTTTAAACTGGTAGGTAATGATAGGACAAGGAGGAGTGGCTTTAAACTAAAAGATGGGAGATTTAGATCAGATACGAAGAGGAAATCCTTTACTCAGCAGGCCATCAGGCACCACACAGCTGCCCATAGAAGCTTTGGTGCCCCATTCCTGGAGGCACTCCAGACCAGGTTGGATGGGGCCTGGACATCCTGAGCTGGTGGGGGGCAGCCCTGCCCATGGGTGAGCTTTATGGTCCCTTCCAACCCTAACTATTCTGACATTCTGTGAAAATAAGTACTCCTATTTTGTGAGTATGCTTCCATCTTTATCAAGCTAGTGTTAAGTCCTAGAGCACTCCAATTCCAAACATACCCAGACACACTGAGAAGATGGAAATCATAGTATCTTCTTGCCATGATTTGGGTAAAAGTACATACTAACAAGAAAAATCTGATAAGGTTATTAAAGGGCATAGATCTGGGAAATACCGCAGCAAGCCTACTAAAGATATCTGCTTGTTCAGAGACAGCAGCATGACAAAGCATCAGGTTAAATATAGTATTTGAGGGAGAAACATCTCATAGTGACAAGAGTAAGCAATCCACACCAGCAAAATGCAGCCGTTAAACCGCATGTGCGCATCGCCAGGGACAGGGCGCAGCATCTCCCGTCTCTCCCAGAGCCCCTCAGCAAGGCAGCTCAAGGAAAAGCCTCCTCTCTGAGCAAGAGCTCGGTTTCTGTGTTCCATGTTAAGGTGAGCCCCGAGATCCCTCCAGCAGAGGGGAGTGCAGCCTGTGCAGCAGGAGAAGGGGAGAGCCTGGCATCTGCGCCATGTCTGGGACAGCATTCCATCTTGAACAAGTATCGATGAAAAACGTCACGTTCCTGCTCGAGCTACTTTGAAAAGCAGGCTGAGGTCAACAGGCTTTCAGAGAAGGAAATTTTGTAAGAAGCTGCTGATAGATGAGAATATTGCTAAAGGTCAGTTCCCTGCTTACAAAGATTTGCAAAGAATTGGATGTGTGTTTCTGTTCTCAACTGCTTGTTTATGGAGCCAAATGAATGCTTGGAGAATGTGTTTGCAGACTCCTTTGCTAGGTCTGATGCATGGCTCAGTCTAACTCCTCCCCTCCTGCTTTCTGCAGAGCATCTGCGCCATACACTTCTGGATCCACAAAACTTTTTGCAAGAGTTTTTATCTTTGTTCCTGTGATAGATTCACATTTTCCTTTCACTAGTGCTAAGCATGTTTCAGAACATCCCTCTGAAAAGATAATAGACAGCAACATACAGTTTTAACTTCCAGTTTTTGAATGTAAGCAGGTAAGCATCTCAGTCACAGCACAGCCTTCCCAGAGAGCAATAATCCATTCCAGTGTGGCTGAGGTCACTGCTACAAATTTTGCAGATTGAAAGCCAGACAAAAAGTTGAGAGCCAGGCACAAATGCACACACTTGCACCATTTTCTTTGCCAGTCATTTCAAAAACTGATTTTCAAAATGCATTTGCTTTAATATTGAGCTGTATTGTCTTATTATTACTCTTTCAAGATCACATTTATCCATATCAATCACCATAACTGTCACACCATAAAGAAACTCTATTAGAGTTAATGGCAGCCTAGATTTCACAATTCACTGCTAGAAAGAGGCTTTAATACTAACCAAGTGTTAAGCGTCACCTAAAATCCAAATATGTTTAGGAGAAAATGCCTTCACTCTTGGGTTCGTTTCCTTTGGAAACTCAAAAGGGAACCTGAAAAAACTTTCCCTCCTTCAAGCTCTTCTTCATGTTGCACCAGGAGAGGGTCAGGCTGGACATTAGGAAGAATTTTGTCTCAAAAAGAGCGGTATGGCACTGGCACAGGCTGCACAGGGAGATGCTGGAATCACTGTCCCTGGAGGTGTTCAAGAACCATGGAGATGTGGCACTGAGGGACACAGTTATTGGGCATTACTGGTGGTAGGTGGTCAGTTGGACACGATGTCTTAGAGGTCTCTTCCAACCTAAATGTTTCACAATTCTATGATCCTATTCCCTATCCTGCACCATGCCTCAGGCCTGCCTTGTCCATCTTTCTGTCCTGGACTCAGTTTGACCCTTTGCAAGGTTCCACATGGGCCTTCTGATTAAGTAAACCAGGTCGTTCCCAAGGGAATGCAGCGTCAGCAAATTTGCAGACCAGCTCTTGTAACTTTGTTTTCATTTTGCTCTGGAGGAACTGGCATCTAATCTAGTGCATAAACATGTTTGCCAGACTTGTTCACTGGTGAGGGTAAGAGGAATTGACAGTTCTCACAAGAAATGCACATCAGAAAAGCAAGGATGCTATTAATATGGAAAAGGTAGAGAAAGTAATAAGCCATATGGAAGAGCTACCAGAGAGAAATCAGGGTCCATCAGCAGAAAAGCAGAAGCAGCCAATTTGTTCCTCCCTCTCCAAATACAGGCTTTGACACTAAATTACTGCACCACAAAGAGTTATGTGGCTATTCCAAAAGAGTCTAACCTTCTTTAAATTCAGAGCACATTTTAAGTTATATTTCAAACACAGCTTATGAACTGGGATGCTATGACTCTTGGAGTCAGTCCCAGCTCAGGTGAAACTAAAAAATTCCCCAGAAATGCATTTGCAATTCTGCCCATTACATAGCTGCCTGCTTGTGTGTTCATTAGGTAGGTTTTGTTGTGGGTTCAATTGTTTCCCTTTTTTAAATAAAATGTTTATTTTGTCCATAAGATATCTGTTTTCTTCAGACCAGACAGATAGATGAAGGTCTCTCCTCTAGTTTAAAATCAGTATTCTGCATCGTGTGCTGTTCTGGATGCTGCTTACCACATAGTACAAAGCCCACACTGCAGGCAGGTGCTCTCATTGCCCTAGCCCTAGGAAGGTAGCCCAGAGGAAATGAGGTGAGATTCCTGAAACCACCAACAGACAGGGACAGCCTTCCCCCAGGACACTTTGGGCAGCCTGATTTCAACCATTGCTCATCCAAGGGATTAAAAGAGCCATTGTTTTCTTCCAAGATGCACAAGTTCTCATCTTTTGAAAACCCTCCCCCAAACTTGGCTTCTTATGGGGACCAGCTATGAGACACTCAGAATCACAGAATCATCATTAATATTGGAAAAGACCTTTAAGGTCATCTAGTCCAACCATCAACCCATCACCACCACGCCCACTAACCCACATCAAACCTTACCTTGGGATAAAGAACAGTGCACTGAGCATATCCTGCTGGATTCCTTCCTCAACCTTGCTTTAGAAGCAGCTGGTGTTGGATGCTGACAAGAAGCATAACAAGATACAACAACTGCTCTGTGGTTCTTTTGTGAGCCTGTCAGCCAGCAACATCCTTCTTCCAATTTCCTCTCTGAGCAGCCATATAATTCATCTGGTCTGTGTGCACGCTGTTGGCTCGTCTGCCATCCACCAGCAGAGCAGGGACTGTTTGGAGGGCATCTGCTCTGAGCACATTGGCCTGATGCTGAATGATGGAACTAGTCTGTACTGACAAAGATACGCTTCTAAACCTTCCCAGGTTGAAGACTAGCATGTATACAAGAAGCAAAATTGTCCATGTCAAGCAAAGGGATATAATAAAATAGTTAAGTGTTTTTACTCCTTTGCATTAAATTGGCAGCGAGCAAATACTCACCAGGATTTCTCTGCAAGTGAAGCACTTCATAAAGCAGATCAAAACCCTTCCTGAATCTCAACAATAGTGTGGATCATTTCTGAGTAACACATCCCATGGAGAGGTCTCTTTGCAGGCGCTGCACCAGCCAAAACAGGATTAGCAAGTGGTGGAAATAAACAGAAATTTTCACACTTCTGAAAGCAATAGCTGCTAGAGTAACTCACAACGTGCAAAGTGTCTTCACTTGGAAGATTCCTAAGCTCAGAAAAAAAAGGCATGCAATGGAATCCCACACTGCCAAAATGCCACCGCTTTTAAGGACAGCCTTTGAAACTGTTAAATCACATTTCACATTCTTGTTCCAACTCATTCAGGGGCACATGGAAAAAAAGCTGACAGCAAGATACCTTGTACTTGGTCTCTTGAGATTCTGTAGAACAAAATAGACTTTAATGACTCAAATACATTGCAAATATCTCACTGCCATCTGTCCTTGTATGCTATTATCTTTATTCGTTTCAGGAACTAGAGTGGAGATTCCAACCAAAAGGAGGGTCTCAACAGTCCTGTTTTTGTGTAGTCATATGACACAGCCTCCCTCTGAACAGCTTGAATCTCAATAGCAGAAAGGAAAATGCACAGGGAGAAAAGCTATTTTTTCATACGTATACAGACCAGACAGAATCATTATAGATCTGCCTGCATTTTGCATCATCACATGCTGTCAGTGACAAATTCTAGGGGAGATATTACACAAACACCTCTTTCTCACTGCATTTGCCTGCTATCTTAGCCACTGTGATACCCACGGTGGCTATTACCATGTTAAATAACCTTTGACAGATCAACTGTTTATGTTTAATTAGAGTTGGATGGGGCACTAAAAAGCCCGTAATGAACCTCCCATCTAAATATTTCCTCTTCTGGTTTGAAACCATTTCCCCTTATACTATCACAGCAGACTTTGCTAACGTATCTGTCGTCTTCTTTCTTATTGCCCCCCTTTAGACAGTGAAAAGCAGCTCTCAGGTCTCCCTGGAGCCTTCTCTCTTCCAAGCTGAATAGCCCCAGCTTGCTCAGCCTATCCTACTAGGAGAGATGTTCCGTACCTTGCATAGTTTTGTGACCCTCCTCTAGACATGCACCAACTGGTTAGCATCTCTTGCATCCTCTCTGTGAGTGGCACATGGTAATGTACAGACAAACAGCATACATGCACACTGAAGGACCGCCCCCCCAAAACAGACATCATTTTGCGCTTAAATAGTGGGTCTTATTTGCAAGAATCTTCTGCAGCTCCTGAATAGTTTTGTCTGTCCAGAACAGCTCTGTATCAGCAGCAGCAATTTTGACCATCTTCTCCATCCTTTTCAAAGACATGCAGCAGCTTCCATAGCCAACATCTCCCCATGATAAAAATAAGCAATCTTTCTCCTTTCAAAATATTTATTATTATGCAAAGGACTTCTATTCTAGCTTCAACACAACTCCTCTTCTTATCCTCATGTAACCCACTAATTCTGTTCATTAAGATGATTTCTGATAATGTACCCATTAGATCTCATCCTCTGCCACACCCATCAAGTTTGCAGAATATTTCTGAGCCAAACCGAAGACTCCAGAGTCTTCAGAGTTCACCAGCCCAGGTGTAACTCTGCCTAATTTTTCTCCCTTTTTACTAGTGACGAAGTTTTAATGAACAGCCAATCATGGCAATCTCTCAGAACACTGTTCAAATTACTGATGCCTTTATTCCAATTCCTTCTTAGGAAGGAATTATCTGATTAGTTTCATTAAAATCTGATTAGTTTCATCAACCAAAGCTTCTGTCCTTTAGCATCTGCCCTTGCTCACATCTACAGATGTGGGAAAATGAAAAATAAATAAATAAATAAATAAATAAATAAAGAATCCCAGTGATTCAAAGCTCTAAATTAGGGGAAGAAAGAAGCATACAGTAAAAGTTAAAAAGGGAAGAGCAAAAGAAGTGGCTCAACTGGGAAACATATGCTCGTTCTGAGGAGACGCTCAGGCTGATGCCAACAGCACACCGGCTGCTCCCATGCTTGTCGCAGCACCATTTGACTCAGTTCCAGGAAGATAGGGAGCTTTAGCAGGATCACAGTGCAGTTTAGCTCTGCAAATGGAGTTGAAACTATTGAGAATCTGTCATTGCTTCCAGATAAACTTGAAGAACAGATATAAAATGGCTGGGATGTTTTTAAACCAGAATCCTTACGCTTCTGGCAACCTTAAGAGTTTAGGATGCTAAGAATAACTATATGAGTTTGAAAAGATAAGTTTAATCCAGAAAACCTAAGTATACTTTAAGCTGAGGCTATAATGCAGCTAAAAGCATGATTCCATTGCAAAGACTGTAGGGTTTTATACACATATCTTTGATTGTTATGCTAAACTCAGATCTGAGGAGATCACATCTTCTCATACGCATTGGCAAGGACAGTGATGTGGGAACAAAAACTATCTACATGGTCGCTCAGCTTCCCAGTAAGACAAACTTATGGTCATAAACACACTGGGTACCACTTGTGTTCATTTGGTACCTACCCTCTAACCCGTCTGCCTACATGGCAGCCAGTGAGGAGGTCTCCTTAGGAGGCGATTGATAAATTCTAGAAATGTGCTGTGCTTTGCCTGTGTGGTCAAAGTCCTCACCAAAGCCCTAGAGGTACCTTCCCAGCAGCACAGCCAGGAGACAATCAGCAGCAGGGTAGCCAACAACTCCATCTGTCAGAACATCAAGAATTAAAAGGCACCTATTAAAACCTTCAAAAAGATGTCCTTAAAATGGCTGAAGCTATCTAAAAGCCAGCTGCTCCAGCTTTTCTAGACAGGTCTTAATATGTCACTATACTCAATAAACCCTAAAAACTAATTCTTTCAACTTTCATTCTTTGGCATCATCCCTGTATCCTCAGCTGTTTGTGCTATTTAATCTCAACTAAGGAGGCTGTGGCACAGCAGAACTGTTAACCGAGGATAACTGTGGGCAGTGGACAGGCAGGGAGGTAAATATAAAAACTGCAATGGTTTTGGCAGCACGGGGCTGTTCTGCCATATTTTCCCCTTTTTCCTCTCTGCTCTTCAGTACCAGCAACACTGTCCCCACAACACTTCTCGCTGTTTATCTTCCCTTTTAACCTCTCTTTTGACTTTCTTACTCTAACAGCTGTACCACCCATGTCCCTGCCATTTTTTTTTCCTTAATATAAACATCAAAACCACAAGAAGTTAATGTGTCACAGGACTGCAAAATTTCCGGCTGTATTTCATTGTGTCCTTTCCTTCCTGCTGTGGAATTCCCAGCTCCAATATAATTCAGTATGAACTACACAGCAGTGGGCAGAATTAGTCAGAGTGAATGAGTACCAGTCTTAGCACTGCATGACAGACTTCGCAAGTGCTATCTGGAAGCAGCCGCAAGCCTGGCCACTCCACAACAGCTGACCCCAGCACCCCAGTAGCATCTGCTGGTGAATTTGAATATTTTCCAAGGGCCTGAAGGCCACAGAAATGATCCAACGGATGGAGCATCTCCTCTAAAAGATAGGCTGAGAGAGCTGGAGCTGTTCAGCCTGGAGAAGAGAAGGCTCTTGGGGGGACATGAGAGCAAACTTTCAGTATCTAAAGGGGGGCTGTTAGAAAGAAGGGGACAGACTCTTTAGCAGGTTCTGAATAAGAACTACTGTGAGTCACAGGTGCCATACAATCTTCAGCAACTCCCTGGACTTTGGTCAGGTGGTTTACATTGTTAAAACCCTGCACAAGAAAAGTTAAAAACGTTCTGGGAATAGACAAAAATCTTGCTCTGTCTGAGACCAATAATAATCACAGAATCACAGAATAGTTGAGGTGGGAAAAGATTTCTGGAGGTCACCCAGACCAACCCTGCTCTCAAGCAGGGACACCCAAACAACCCCAGTTCTGCTCTGAGTGTAGAGTCAGCAGGCAGCTCAGAAGTTCAGAGGAGCTCTGGAAAAACAAGTGTTACCCTGGTGACTGGCAGAAGGTATTGTCCATGACAACAGCATTTAGAGGGGACTGTTGCATATCTAAAGCCCAAGCTGTCCTACTTAGTGGTCAGAAAAGGCACAGGGCCTTTTTAATTTCCAACATTCAAAGGTGTTATTTCAGTGAATAACCGGGCTAAGAAGGTAGCAGCTTTTCCCACTGTTATGCAGACCTCATCAGAGCCCAAAGATCCATCCCCAAACTGCCTAAACTTAACAGTAAGACCACGCATAATGTCAACAAGCCTGGGAAAAGGAAGACCCAGCTCTACTCTTTAATGCTTTCTTGGAAATGTTCTACCGCCTTCCCCACACATCATCTCCTGGGGATGATGCCAGGATGAGAATAGGCATTCCCTTGTACAGGGATGGAGTCATGGTCTTGGGGCCATAATGCACCATTTCCCATGCCACTCATTTGAACTCATGCTTGATGCAATATTTTTCATGTGTTTGTAAGGCTGTCACCACCAGCTTGTTCCAGCCACAGCTTACTGTACACATCTCCTTGGAGAGAATGAGGACTTCCATGCTATTCTGTCACTGTTAACCAATTTTCCTTGCCACAGGAGGAAGGGAAGGGAAAATAGTGCCTCTGGCTGCCCTCTGCAATCTCCCTCCCAAATACAGCATCTAAAGTCCCCCTCAGGCGGAGGCTCAGCATGGAAAATTTTAGCTCCGTAGGTGATTGTCTCAGAAACTTACAGGGAAATGAAAACAAAAGGCATTGACTGAAAAGAGGTTTATGACCTCAGTGCCAAGTGAATACTGCTGAAGCCCAGAGCAGGGATTGCTTGTCACAGACTGAAAGCAATCTTTCTTACACCACTCACAAAGATTAATCAAAGATCTTGGAAAAGTCTGATTTATAGATTATATATTCCTAACAAGCATGTTTTTATTATTATACATCAGAAAACTCCCATTCAGATGACACATAGCAAAATTAGAGGTGTCAGATACTTATTTTTGCAGTCACTAGTTGTAATGTTATTAAACTATCCAAAGACTGCCTTCAAGAGCAAGAAAAAATCCAAATTAGTTAAAATGAATGAATTCATTCATTCATCTGGAGTACTGCTCCAGGCCCCAGCACAAGAAAGACATGGAAGCTGTTGGAGCAGGTCCAGAGGAGGGCCACAAAGATGCTCAATGGGTTAGAGTACCTCTACTATGAAGAAAGGTTGAGAGAATTGGGCTAGTTCAGCCTGAAGAAAAGGATGATCTGGAGGAACCTCATTGCAGCCTTCCAGTACTTAAGGGGAGCTTAGAAGCAGGAGGAGGAGTAGTTTTTTACATGGGCAGATAGTGATAGGGCAAGGGGGATGGTTTTGAAATAAAAGAGGAGAGATTTAAATTAGATGCCAGAGGGAAAAATTTCACTCTGAAAGTGATGAGGCATTGGCACTGCTGCCCAGAGAAACTGTGGATGTTCCATCCCTGAAGGCACTCAAGTCCAAGTTGGACTGGGGCACACAGCAGTCTGAGCTGATGAGTGGCAGCCCTGCCTATGGCCAAGAGGTTGAAACTAGATGATCTTTAAGAGCTCTTCCAACTCAAGCCGTTCTATGATTCTGTGATTCTACAAATTCGTAATAATCACCACTGAAGTATCAGGTGATCAATCTCTGTCTACTTTGCCTTACAACCCTGAATATTAAACTAGCAGAAAAAACACAGTGTGCAAGATTAGGGCGTCTGTCACTGGGATACATCTGGAGACAGCTCATTCCAATGACTGAAATATCTGGCTCTGTGCCTCTGTCCTGAGCCCACCTCAAGCAATAGGTATTAGTTCCATAAAAGAATATATATATCAAATTCCTGGTCTTGAAAGTATAAAGAATTACATAATAATTGAGGCATAAAAGGGGTTCTGTTCCAGCTTGGGTGAGGTTGGTACAGGCTGCATCCATATAAGATTTGAGTGATTCCAAGTATGAAGATCCTACAACTGTTACATTCCTCTGGTCCCAAGGAGGAATTATTTACTTCCCTCTGTCTGATTGCAGCATCCCCTTTATTGTGCCTTGAGAAAAGCATGGGGATGCTGGGGTCACCTGTTGGCATGGTGAAGGCTGGTTCTAAACCTCTTCCCATGATGAGGGTCTTTGAGTATCAGTATTGATTAGCAGTAGTGGGAAGATGACAGCTGTCCCTGAGGAATGAGATACTTTGGAGATGTTATCCCTTGAGCATCATCTCTCTACTCACAAACACATGATTGATGGTGGGTGCAGGTTGATCACTTCTTGACTTAGGACCATGCAGCTCACTCAGTTTGAAGGGCCCAGAGGTCATCATTTCATCAACTCACCATAAAAGCAGTGGCTAGGGCATGCCCAGCCAGTACACAAAGAAACAACAGGCAAAATCAACTCCCTCCTTCCCCTTTCTGTTCTTCCACTAGGCGCAGATAAAGCATTCTGAGCAGATATTCTTGAGAAAGGGAAAAAATAAAAAAGAAACTAAACCATTGATCAGACATGCTGGGTGGGACTGCTGCCCCGGCAGCCTGAGGCTTGGCTTTAGAACTCTGAGAGCATGCAGGAAATTATTAATGATTATCTAGTGATGATACTAACTGTATATTGCTCCATCCTGTGTTCTATAAACTGTATTAACAATATTCAGTGGCAATGTGTGAACTCTAAGCAGTAATATCCAAAAGTAAGAAATTATGTTTTGTCCCCCATTTTCCTTACACAACTGGTGAAGTGGGAAGGCTCTCATGGAGGCTGAAGCAATTCTTACTTGCCCTGAGCTGGGCCTGGGGTGGCTTGAGATGCCCTCGGGCTGTGCACTTGCAGCTTTATGGCCCTGATTATTTGTACTGTGAGCTATTTAATGCTTTTCAGGGCAGTGATATGCTTAGGCTTTCCACTTCAGTTTTATAGGCCATGAGATGTTTCTGAAATGCTTTACCTGTGTCAGGCTTATTGTCAAACAGTTCTCTTTCCCTGATATCTAGTCACATTCACACACAAATTACATAACCCCAGATTGGAGATCTTTGCAGCCTCAGAAAGGAAAATATTAAGATGGGATTTCAGTTTTGCCACTTGCCTTCAAGCTCATGCATCATCTCATCATGTTTAAACACATGCTAGAATTCACCAGCAGGCCATATTGGGACATATTTTTGGACTCAGGTAAATGGTAGAAATTCTTAATCTTTTCAACATGCAGCAGGGTCTGGGATGAAGAATATCTAGCATGAACATGGGGCCTGGTTTTCTGGCCTCTGAGAGCTAACACTGCTTGCTACGAGTCTTTGCCAGCTGATAGGGTAGGAGAGAGAATCGGAGAATTGTAAAATCATAAAGGTTGGAAAAGACCTCTAAGATCCCCATGTCCAACCATTGACCCATCCCCACCATGCCCACTGACCGTGTCCCTCTGTGCCACATCTCCTCATTCCTTGAACATCTCCAGTGACAGTGACTCCACCAACCTCCCTGTGCAGCCTGTGCCACTGCCTCAGCACTCTTTCTGAGTAGAAATTCTTCCTAATATCCAACCTGAACCTCCCCTTGTGCAATGCGAAGCCATTTCTTCTGGTCCTATTGCTGTTATCTGGCAGAAGAAGCCAGTCTCCACCTCACCACAACTTCCTTTCAGGCTGATTTAGAGAGTGATAAGATCTCCCCTGAGCCTTCTCTTCTCCAGACTGAACCATCCCAGTTCTCTCAGCTGACTGACACATGGGGAAAATGTGAGCTGTAAGAACACCTTTGTGGGGCTTATCCAGAGATGCCACTCTCTCCTACAGGGATCATGCCTGGTGTTGTCAAGATAGCATGGAGCTAGTGGGTAACACCGGCTGTGGATAAAAATACTTTTTCCCAGTGAAACCAATTTTGCTGGATTTAGACTCCTTAATTTTAGCAATACTCATCAGTGTCTCTTCATTCTGATTACAATGTTCATTTCTAAAAGCACTGTTTCCACAGTGCTGATTAATGTTATCAGACCAACAAGCTGATGAACAGAAACGAAAACACTCAGGAGAAAGGTTGTCAAAATCCCATCATCTAGACAAGACTGAGGAAGCAGGGGAGCCCCTCAGCCACATTCCTCCTCCCACAGCATGGAAAACTCCTTTCATAATCCTAGAGGGGAAAGGAATTCCCAGGACATTTGCTGAGGCAGGGACATTTGGGCAGCTCTGGGTGTCCCTGCTGGAGCAGGGGTTGATGCAGGTAGCATCCAAAGATGCTTTCCCACCCCAGTGTTTCCAGGATTCTGTGATAAAACTGTGAACTTTTTGCACCTAGTCCAGATATCTGTGGAGTAATGTGTTGGTTTCCATAGGAAACTGTCAGCATCACCACAGAGAAATCATTTCCCTGCACTACCCTTATGTGTTGACTGCAGAACTGGTGAAGAGCTGAGCCTCAGAGTGGATAGAGCAAAACTGAAATTGTAGTGACTCTACATTTTGATGGCATGTTTGGAGATCTCCCTTGGCAATCAGGATGGGAAGGCTGGAAACAAAGGGGCTGGCCAATGCAAAATGTTCCCTCACTGGTAGCCATGTGCTTATGCTTGTGGTGCAGTACCGAGGTTTCCTGGCTTCCTTTGCACAGTGCATCTGAGGCACACTCTGTTAAATAAAGTGGCTCATTTTAACATTGCATGAGTTGTGCCTTTGACTCCCTACCCTCCACTTTGGGAAGGTGTGATGTATATGGGAGATGGCACTGTCCCAGGCAGCACCCTACAGATTCATACGGCATTTGTCAAGTGAATGACAGTGCTATTAGCACTGGGTCTGATCCTGACCAGGTGTAAACTATTGGAGCCACCTACACCAAGAGATTTCCAGGAAAACAAATAAATCAAGAAAGAATGGCAGCAGGGTGGGTTTTTTCTTTTCTTCTTGGCAACCAACAGTCTATTTTTTTCCAGCTGTGGTTTTCTAGTTCTAGATGACAACCCAAATATTTTCACTGGAAACAAAAATTTCAGGGAAACCCTCCATCTCTTTTACTTCGTTTCCAAAAGCAAAACTTTCCTTCAACAACTCTGCAATCAGCTTAAAGACACTTCTGGATCCTTAAGTTACACCGAAGAAGGTTCAGGTTGGATATTAGAAAGATTTCTTCTCAGAAAGAGTGGTGATACACTGGAACAGGCTGCCCAGGGAGGTGGTGGAGTCACCATCCCCGGAGGTGTTTAAGGAAAGGGACATGGTTACTGTGCAATATTGGAGGCAGACAAATGTTTGGACTGGATGATCTTGGAGGTCTTTTCCAACCTTAATGACTCTATGATTCACTTGCTTCTGCTGGCCGGGAGTCTGGTCTGGTGAGATGTGGGGTTTCTAGCAGAGGAGTTCAAAACCGTCATATCTCCGATGCTTTAAATAAATGAAGGCAGCTGTCTAAGATACATGTCTATCCTAGCCAAAATATTGCTCATTTCAAGTGTATTTGCTCCGTTATAAATTGTCTACAAATAATTTAAAAAGCGACAGTGTTTCTTAAATTATCTTATCAAGCTCTTTAAATATTGAAATGCATCAAATATTAATGTTTGGCAATTCAGTCCTGGTTGCTGCAATACTCTGATCACCATTTGAAACATCTTTCACCAGTCCTAGGATACAGAGAGGTCACATTCAACCCTTCTGTGTGTGCTCAGCTCCAGGGGCACTCACTGTGGACAGAAAACTTGGAAGCTCAGAGTGCTGGGAGGGCTTCAGCAGGATTGGAGCAAGGAAGGAGTCAGGCATCAGCAGAGCCAACATGCAGTGCTACATGCACCACCTAAGCATGATGCTGGTTGCAGATGTTATCTCCAGTCTCCCAGCACAAGATCCAGGAGTGTTCAGGGTTCCTATACCAGCACGCTGTGGGGCAAATAGTCCCCAAACTACAGGCCCTGCTGCTGCCACAAGGCTTGCAGCCAGGCAGATAATTTGGCAGGAGGTGAACACAGGGCGTTTGATGGATTCCTTCTTTCCTTACTCACATCCACCACAGTCCACTGTGTTGCAGTGGGGATTCAGAAAAACCAACACATTCTTCTGGAACACATCAACTTTAACTAATCAGGGGAGTTTCTGACAGAAAAATGTTCCACTGGAAAATTTCTAACCAGCACTAATTAGCATTTTTTTTCTATTAGCTTTGTCCTGAAGGCACAGTAGTTTATGTCTTAATGATGGTTAATATATCACCTAATGATGGCTAAGAATTGGACACTCCCCAGGTTTTAAGCATCTTTCTTCTCCTAATTGAAAAAGACTTGGTCACTTGCAGAGCTTTACATAGCGCAAGGAAAGAATGGCTGCCCAACTTTCTTGCACTTTACCTGGGCACAGGCCCAACTGCATTTTAATCAGTTTGCTTTAAGAAAGAAAAAAAAAAGAGCGAATTGTGGATTTTCACTGGCAGTGAAGTAAGGTCCAGGTTACTCTGGAGACAAGTTCTGTGTATGACAAGAGATGGACCGTGCTTGAAAGGTTTGTAAGACAAATGGTAATTAAAAAATAAAAATTAAAAAAAAAGGAAGACAGAAAATGACACAGAAATTCAGATTTCCTTTCTGTTCCTTTGCCATAAAACTGTATCCTAAGTTGAGTTAAGGATAATTTTGGTGGTGAGAGACCTCTGGAGGTCCAGCCCCTGCCCGGAGCTGGGCTGGCTTCCATGTTAGATCAGGTTGCTCAGAGCTGCATCCAGCTCTCGCAGCTCGTAACACTGCATAAGCACACCTGAGCAGCACATCTGAACGTGTGAAAGACGTCAGCTGCAGCCTGTTCCTCCAGCCTTCCTCCCCAGCAAGATTTTCATTTGGAACGGCATGCAAGCCAAATGCAGAATAAGAACTCCCTGGCGGTCTTTGGGAAACGGCTGTGAATGCTGGGCATATGGTGCAGCTTTTGCTGCAGCGAGAATAGTGCTTACAGGGTCTCCCAGGAAAGCAAGCAGCTATATTTAAACCACGCTTGTGAAACTCACACTGATATTCAGAAGAGAGGCTTCAGCACCTCTTTGATGGCTTGAAACTGCAGAACAGGCAGGGTTGCCACTGGAACTGGAAGTGTCCATAGGGGGACCAGGCTCAGTAGATGAGGTCTGACCATCCTGCTGGCACAGGCACCAGCACTGCTCCCAGGCCTGAACTCCTGCCATTCTGCCTCATACTGTGTCAGGCAGAGCTGCAGACGTCTTATGCCTGTCTCACCCCCAGAAGATGGGCTTGCACCTCCTCTTCTACTTGTTTGAAGGAGGATGAGAGGAGTCAATGGGAATTAATGACTGAGGTGTTTTATTTCCATTTCCTTGTGGCCTGCTGGGTCATGTCCAACTTGTGGGCCAGACGCAGCCCAGCTCACCCTCTGCCCTGTGCCATCATGGCGGCCACTCTTCTTAAACTAGCAGGATGTTTGACCTTGTTTTGTCACACTGGTGCATCAGTCGGGTTCAATGGCAGTGGTTGCAGTTCTAAGTGAGCTCTCAGGTGTTTGGCAGAGATTTTTGATGAAACTTTACTCTTTCTGTGCTTTGTTATTGAAAAGAGTTGTATGCAAATGTACATACTGGCAAAAAGTGATGACACGGATAAAGTGTGACTGTGAAGGGAAGGGTATTTCTCTCTGGTAAGAGAGGACTTACAAAGGTCTGGTAGAGACGCATGGTCAGATTTTTGAGCTGAATGTTTGATTGCAATTCAGTACATTCCATCAGAAGATTCACAGGTAATGTATTCTGAAATCCCTTTATCAAAAAGCAGAGCATTTTTTGCTGTTCACAGGGCTGTGTTCAGCCAGCCTATCACAGTGCACACAGCCATTTGCCATACCCAAGCCAGCACCGCACTGTGCCCTCCCTGTGTGCCGGTTTCAGCCCGTGCTGATCACACACCACTGTGTGACTGATTGTTGGGAGTGATGGGTGAATACCCGGGCCAGGCTGGGCCACTCAGTGGGCAGAGCCACCACCATGATGGTGTGGGGCAGGGGGCAGCCACAGGGCAAGCTGGACCGGTCTGTATGCAGGTCACAGGCTATGGGTCAAACTTGCCTGGACTAGATGGTGATACCATTATCTATCTTTTTTATTTTGCTTTAGAAATATACCTTTCCTCTTACCACCCACATGCCCTGACACCAACTTCACCTCTCTGACCAGGGACAAATGGAAAAGCTCTTGATGGAAAATATGTGCAGCTCTTCGGCCAGTCAGTGTACAGAGCTGAGTTCAAAGCAGGAGGTGTCACTCGTATGGGGGATGACACACTGTGGCTGTGTTGAAGGGCAGGACATAGCCAGAAAATTGCCCGCTCCCTTAACCTTTTGGTTCCCCAAACCTTGAGTGCTGTGCCATCATCTTATCTGCAAGTACCAAAAGCAACATACATTTTTTTCTTAACACATCTGGGTTTCAACATTTCCTTTACAGAAAGGAGGACACTTCTGAAATGAGTTGAAGGCAGCACTCTTGCTTTTCTTAACCCATTTGGGAAAACTCTACAGCTTCTTTGGAGCAATACAGTTACAGCCAAGAGACCTGGGAAACTCAGACAATGTCAGATCTTGTTTGGGTCTTTTTATTTCTTGATTTTTTTTCGTGCCACTTTGTGAAAGCTTCATTATTTCTACTTCTAAACAACCAAATCAAGCGCAGAATGATCACATGGCTAACCCTAGGGAAGTCAAAAGTATTATTCATATATTTTAAATTAAGGAGGAGTTCAAAGGCTTTACTGATGCATGCTGTTATTTGTGCTACAGTTCTACCCCTTTGCTCCATATGCACCTCCATGTCAGACACCATTGTGTCAGGCTGCTCCTCTGCTGCCATCTGTCCCACAGCAGCAACATGGAATATTGTTGGGAAGGTTCAACCTCTACTGCCATACCACCAACATCCACCTCTGATGCTGTGAGCCAACATAATGAAATAAGAAGTATAACTTTCAGAGCACCCCTTGTATGATTAGTTTTCTGACCCGTGCATGGTATTTGCCTTATTTAAAATAAAAATAAAAATCCAGTATTAGCCCTTTTTGAAGTAGAAACCTGGTGAGGATGGAGTGGTAGCAAGGAGGACGATGAGTGATTTAGTCATAATGCATCTGCAAGAAGCTTACAAACAACAGCCTCCACTCTTCGGTGTTTCAGGCATGTCCCGTGGTGGTTACTGTATTATCAGAGGAATGCTTCCTCCTGCTACTGCTGCTAATCTGGGAGCAGTCACGTGGCTCTTCTATTATCTCTCTCTCCAAAAAATTTGACTTTTAACCTTCCCTTGCTGCAGACATGATGTATATTGCATTGAAATGCTTCCAAGTAATAAACGTTGAAAACCCTGACCTACAAGCAAAGCAAAGAAACAACAGCAACAGAAAGATATTTCTGTGAATAAAGTATGTGAGCTTGCAGGACTGGGTGAAATAAAATCTGTTTTGGTTAGGAATCACTTTGGAAATAATAGCAAAAAATATAATCTGGGAAGAAAAGAAAAAGATAAAAATAAAAAGAAGACAGAAAAGGGAGGAAGGAAGGAAGGAAAGGGAATGATAGGGAGGAAGGAAGGAGGAAGAAAAGAAGGAAAAGGAAGAGAGGGAGGGAGAAGGAAGGAAGGAAGAAACAAAGAGGGGTACAAATCAAATAGGGGATCTAGCTGAAAAGATTTTTATTTATTTATTTCTGCTCATTTATGTGCCAGGTGAAGTTGAAAGCTGCCAGATAGCTTCTTTTCGACAGCTTGAAGTTACTGTTGGGAACAGATCCATGTATGGAAGCAAAAGCAGAAAAGCATAGATAAGCTGAGATCCAGCTATGCAAACCATCTTTAGAGACACTTAAAGGACAAGTACCCCAGCTCCCTTCTTTCTGGTAAATTTAGAGACGCTATCATATGAGGGCTTTTTTCCATTCTGCTGTATCCACAACTGCTGAGACTCAGCTGGGGTAAGTGAAAACGGATCCAAGCGTTTCTCGGGAATAATGAGGGTTTTGGTTAATGCGGCATCCTGAGAAAACCCGTAAATCTGCTGCTGTGGGCTGGCTCCTCTAGCAGCGTAGCAAGGAACATGACACGTAACAGCTTTGTTGCTGGAAGGACAGAATCTTTCCAAGTGCCTGAAAGAGGCAAGAAAAAAAATTCTTGGAAAACAAGCATTTTATCACTCATGATGCAGGCTTTCAGGATGCCCCATGCTAGAGCTTCAATGCAGAATAGGAGAGATCAGAGGTGGTTCCCAGTGCCTCAGCCCTGCCGCGTTACTGTTTAGAAAATGCTTCAAAATAGGCAAGGGGCTTTTCTCCCCTGGTCTGCCCTACTTTCGTTTTGAGATGTCCAGTTTGACGTGCGGGTTGAACTGAGTGGACATTAGGAAAAGCATGTTGTAAACGGCTGCTGTTTTTCTTGGCACACGGAGGCAGTTTCTCAATGTTTCTCTCCAGATTTGAGGTTGATTACATCCTGTGTGAGGATTTTTGGTATGGCTTGAACTGTCATTACAGCATGGTGGAAATTGACCCCAGTGAAAACAGCTGTGCACGACTGTGACTATTTCCAAAGCACAGAAGTAATTGCTCTCCTTCAAACTCACAGGGAAATATGTTAGCTCTTTGAGCTGGGCATTGGCAAAAAAAAAAAACGAAGGCATAAAGCTTTCTCCGCTTAAGTGTTTTGTTAAACGGAACACACACACACCAAAAAAAAAAAAAAAAACAACCCAAAACCAAAAACCAATCATCCTTTTGTAGCTTTGGCTTGAGATCTTGTTGGTTTGGGACAGTAACAGTTTAACATGAGATTTTTCTTTAAACGCTATGGGATAGCATCTGTACATCAGCTCATGTGCTTTCAGGTGTTAAAACGTGGTTTTCATACTCTCACTGCAAAGTGCTAGGTAAAGCTTTCTCATTTTTCAGATGGTTGATAGACTGGAAAAAACACTAGAGCAGGTGAAGTGAAATTATACAGAAAGAACACAGCATAATATCAGGAATATGACTGAAATTGTCAGAGATTTCCAGAGATACGATGACAGATGATCATAAAGGGAAATTACTAGACCACAAATGTCATAAGCATTTCCATTCATGAATGAAAATGCTTTCCCTTGTTGTTACATAAGGAGAACATAATGGGAGCGTTCACTTGAAACTCTGTAGTAAAGTCTGCTGCCGAGAGGGTCTGTGAGCGTAGCCCTAGTTTCCCCTTATTTAGTAAGCATTTCTATGGACGTTCCCACAAGCCTGGCTTTCACACTCACTGAGCTGCTTATCTTCCTCTTGCCTGGTTTCTTCTCTGCTGGAAATATTCACAATTAGGCTGCAGCTGAGATTTGTCTGTGCCAGACAAACTTCTATTTTTTATGACAAGTACCTTTCAAGCACATACCGCCTTTCTATAGAAATGAGAGCACAGAAATTAATCCTAAACTAAACGGGGCCAATAGCTTTTTAATTGCTATCAAGCCACTAGTAAACAACCCTTTATGCTGCTATTACAATGAAAGGACACTCCTATACTCCTCACTTACTGGGATTGCTTCCATTGCCATTGGGCAGAGCTGCACCAGGACCTTGCAAATGACCTCTTCTTTGTGTCCCCTCCATCAGCAGCAATACCATACGGACTGTTTTATCCCTAAGTTTTATTATTATTATTATCAGCATACTAGCTGTTACAAATATTTACTGTCAATTATGGCATTGCTGGTGTTTGTTTGGTCTCTTGTGCAAAGCTGGCAGGATATCACTCCAAGACCCTGGGCACGAATATAAACAATCAAATTACCTTTGCAGTTGTATCACTAGCCAGCCTTTAACAAGCAGCAGGTCACAATAAGCAGTCCCACTGGATGCTGAGCTGAGCTCGGGCACAAAACCCACTGAGTGAGGCATCAAAGGCAAAGCCACACTTGGTGGCTGTCCGTGATGGTGCTGGGGAAGGGAAAGCTGTCTCAACTCTGGAGGCACCTGGAGCAAGTGAGGTTGCTTTGGCCTGATCCTGAATGCATAATTTCTTGTGGGAAGGGACAGCCACATTTGTGTTGTGTAGTATGCCCAAGAAGAGGCAGTCCTCAAAATAACTCACATGGAGGGTTATGCCATGAAGTCACTCAGCAAAGATTTTGCAAACTGGCTCTGGCTTGCATCAGTCCAAGCGTACATCCTCCTCCCTTCAATGACTTCAATATTTTTATGGTGATTCCTGAATGATCGAGTTTGGAAACCATCTCTGTCTTAATGAGTCAGAAGATTGGAGCAGATTCTGGGGACTCTCTGACACACTGATTTGCTTCCCTAGCCAGATACTTCTTATTGCCTTTGTTCTAGGAAAAAGGGTTTGTAGGATGTGTCACATCCAGCCCATAAGGAGAGGGATGACCATTCCTCATTTGGGACATACCACAGAAAGTAAGGAAGTGTTTTACAATGTCCCGTTACAGGATGGCTTTGCCTCTGCTTTAACCAAAAAACTGATGTCTGAAGAATGTCGTGCTTCAAAAATCTTGTGAGAAACTGCAGCTATCTTCTTCAGTTTTCTTGTGCCCAGAACATGATCTCTTTCTCTCTTCTTTACACATTCAGGATGAGGGACAGCAACTGGGACAGTTTCACTAGGGGACTCGTGAACACTGGCAGTTTTCCAAAATGAATGGCATTAGGGGAAAAGTTTGGCTTTGCAGGCTGTGGACACTTGCAGGTACACTGCAGTGTGTCCCGTGCTTGCCACCTGGTGCAGCTGGCCACACAAAGCTACTCAGTATCTTTCACATGCACATGGACATGATCCTTTTTAATAAGCATAGCATTTCATACAGGACTTAAAAATATATTTGTATGCCAGTGCTTTAGAGAAGCTGCTGCCATTTTTGTGTCATGGTGCTAAATTGTGTGCTATCCAGCTTCACAAGCTTTTTATTCTTTACAAAACTTCACTGTATAATAACCAAATGCACATTATGAAGAGATGAGTAAATAACTTTCCAGTATTCCTTTTTAGACACTTACAGACACAAACTACTTGCAAACTTCTGTCCCATGACACAAGTTGCCTTTAATGAAGACTTGTTCTTACAAGACAGTTCTGCATGGTACTGAGTTTTCAGGTACTTAGGATCTTGCTAGCATACTGAGCCACAGTGCTGCTGAATTGTGCTCATACAAGGGGAACACAGGGACAGGCATTTGCAGGCAAGGCATCCAGTGAAAAGAGAGAGCCTCTTTACAAGTGTAGAGAAGAAAAAATAGCATGAATACAGAGTTGAGTTACCTAAAAAGTTCAGTTTTGAGGTTAAGGCATTCAAGGTCAGAGCGCAGTCATTTTGCTATCTAAGATGCACAGAGGGATTTTCCCAGAAAGGGATGGGAGAGCTCTCAGTTAATCACAAGAAAGGAGAGCACAGACAAATACAAAGAAAACATGCTCATACACCTGCATGGTGAAAGGCGTTTGCCTGGAGATGGTCCAAGCCATGTGTGCTGGAGAGGACCTTGCTGTCACCAAACATTTAATCCTACAAACAGTGGGAGATTTTGTAAACGTCACCTCTCATCTTCCAGTCTAAGCAGCGGTGCTGTTTTCTGCCAATTTACAAGTAAATCAGAAAATTTCTGAGTTGACACTTGGTTTTTAATTGATTCTTTAAGGAACTCTGTGTTATTCTGGCACTACATTGGGAGAAAACATGGCAAATCAGCGCAGTATGTCTGGAGGCCTTCAAAACTTGGTTTATTCTTATCTAGGGCTCCAACTGTTCCTGTGATTTAATCATAATTGTACTCTTACTGCATGGGGTCACTGCAGGGCAAAGCTGGATTTGTTTTAGTTTCCATACTTCAACATATTTGGATTTCTTTTCCACTTAATGCTAAACTTCCTTCTGAGTTTGGGATGCTTGCTTTTAGGATCTTTCCCAAATCCCTGGAATGTAGAACTCCGACACTGCTAACATAAACTGCAGGTTTCAGTTTCTGATCTCTCCATCTGGGCCTTTTCCAGACATGTGAACATAGAAGAGCTGTGCATTGCACTCTGGAAAGCTCCATATCCGTTTATTTGTGCAGAAATGTGGGCAGAGGTAGAAGGGAAAGCACTCACAGAACTGGGCTTCAGGAAAAAGCCAACATTTCAGTAAAGGTACAGCAGGAAGACACATGCCTCAGACTGGGTTGGGCTCGACTCTGCTTAATGATTATTAATGGCTTCTCTGTGAATATCCAAGGAAGACAAAGAGCTTCTTCTGTCAAAGAGTTCTGTTTGAGTACAGATTTTTCCCCATTGGACTGGATGTGTTTGGATTGTTTTAATTCCCATGGGAATATGCTATATAGGATGAGGTGCAAAGCCTTTTCCTCTCCTCAGTCTCCCAGTGTTTTCAAGCCCTTCCATCCTGTTCAGGATGTTTCAGCAGAGGTTTTGTCCCTGGGATGTTTCCCAGGTTGTCCCACAGACCACAGCATGCCCTGAACGTTGCAGGCTAATCCTGCATGACACCAGCACACACCATTTCCTGTCCTTTCAGAGAACTGTCCTTCCTCTCACTGGAACATCGACTTGGCTTGTTTTCCTTTTCCCTCTTACATAAGCAAAAGCAGGGAGCTAAATGAAAACGTGAAAATGGATAAATAACAAAATACATTAAGTGCAGGAAAATGTCCTGCAAAGCTGCTGCCTTTCTATCCTCCCACCGAGGTTTCCTTGAGTTCCTCTTGAAAACCTCTGCACAACAGATGCTTCCCTTTTGCTTTCTTCTCTGCTTTGAGGTGCACTTCTCCTACCACATGGCTGGACTGCGATTTGATGGACCAGTCTTATCTCTTGCCCTGCAACCTCTTCATCCTTTCAAATCAGCATGCTTTGAGGTACATGTCCAAAATTAGCAACCTACAGCAAGGTTGAAGCTTTAGATGGGGACCACAGAGTCCATCTCTTTGGGACAGCCTGCTCTCATGCTGGTTCCCAGCTTCAGTGATCACCGTATCCAAACAATGGGATAAGGAAGCAAAGCAAAGTAAAGGTGACGTCTCCTCTTCTTCTGTCAACTAATTCTCAGCTCTTTGCTTTTGCTGCAGTTTGGCAAACGTGACGTTACAAATGCCCCCATGCTTTCTTTTTGGCTTACAGAAAGGCTCCAAGCAGAGATCTTGTGCTTCTGCACTAGATGCAGCAATAAACATTTGGATTTGCTGCTAGTGCTCTGAAACTGCCAACATGTATACAGTAAAAGTAAAACCCTTCCTGTGGCCGCAGACCGCAACATGCTAGCAATTCGTGGTATTATCCTGTTATTCAGTGAGTCATTGTCGCTGCTGAGAAATACGCTCGGTCAAATAAGTTGCTAACAATAACACTGGATGTGAGAGACAAGTGTTTGTTTTACTCCTGCATAACTTATTCCATATGGTCCCTTACAGCACGTTAAGTCACTTTGGCCAGCCAAATATTGTTCCAAGATGACCCCCTGGATTTAGGCTGCTCTTTTGGAGCTTAGCTCTTCAAAGAATGGCTCTGAAAGTATTTTCTGTCCAGAGTAAGTGCCTGATTCAGAAGCAAGACAGATGCTTAGGGTTGCCCCAGTCTGAGCAGGATAAGTGGGTCTTCATTTCTATTGATCATCCAGAACGGTGATGTTTACAGCTGCTTTGCTGACTGCTGTGACAGCTTTCAGATGTTAGCCACATGTTATATCAATGCTCTGGCACAAGGCAGAAGCAACATCCTGACCAAGGAGCTAATATAGGTTTAATTTCTTAGCATTCACCTCCCTGCATGTCTATCAAAACTGCAGCCTAACCAAATCTTTGTGGAAGCATTCTAGCAGGTCTCCCAAATCTTATTGTAGTGTTAATTTGTGGGCAAAATACTGAACAAATACATATGTACACCTGTGAAACGTGTCCTCCTCACACTATATTATGCAAAGATTTAACATAAAAAAGTAAAACAGTCCCAGCACCACAGCAGACATTGTGTGATGTCCTGAGTTTGTGCTGCTGACACATTCTACACTGGACCCACTCCACAGAACAGCTTGGAAAGCAAATGCATTCTCTCATTTTTAAAAACTTTGCTACTGATTGTGGAAAAGATATGCTTCAAGAAACAGCTCTCTCCACAGCTGAGACATTTTCCCTTTCACTTGATCTGATTTGAAATGAAGTAAATTCTTAAGAACAACAGCAACCAATATTGGAGCACTTTAGAACTGTGCCGATAACTTCATAATTCCCCTGACTTATGACAGGTCTGCATCCGAATCTCAATGAAAGAGTTAATCTTGAAGGTTCTCTGCTATGAGTATGAATGAAGCTGTTATCATAGGGAGGAGAAAAGCATATGTAGATCTTGCATGTTTCCTTATCAAAAAGGAAAGGCTTTGTACTGGCTACCAGTGAAAATCTGCTTAGTGAGCAATTGTCTGTCTGTTTAGCAACTAATCACTGAGAAGTATTCAGGACAAATCGTGAGTACTTCCTAACAATTAATCATTCTTTTTGTAGCTGCTTGAAAATCTCCATTTTAAATCCCCAAAGACTCACCCGAAGATCCATAATATGGTCACAGTCATTGAATTTTTAGAGGTCAGGGTAAGCCTCCAAGTACGCCTGGTACGTGCTAAAATGCCTGAAGATGCACCTCTATGATGGTACACTAGAAAACCTTTGGCCTTTGGCAATGTAAAGATATGTAATTTAAACGTTCTTACCTTAAAAATAACCAGGCAGACTATTTTTAAAGCATGCTTTGATGCACAAACCTAAAGGAATGCTACAAAACAGGACAAGTTTGTAAGCATTTCAAGATGTGCCACTACTCATGTTTCCTAGACATTTTCTGTTCCTGTTGATGAAAACATACCCAATTTTAACATTCTTCTCTTTGAAACAGACAGTATGATTATCTTGAAACGTGCCTTGATGTATGCAGCCTACAGAAAATCAAAAAAACAAGACAAGTTTGAAGCCCTTAACCTTAATGAAGCTAATGTTTCACCACGCTAACTCCCCGCCTACATCCTGACTTGTAGCTTGTCTCGTCTTTGGAGGGGATTTCATGTAACACGTGTCCTTGCTTTTTTGACTGTGACTTGTGCAAGCACTCCACTCGAGACAGTTCTGTCCTCCCAAAGCCCTCACCACAGTTTGTTGGGCTCTGCAAAGAGCTAGAGAAAGGCCTGGCTGACCTCTGGCCTGGCTGACACATAGCTCATTCATAATGTTTTATTTGATATTCTTGTTTTGCCCCTTTGATTCTTCCCAGGTTCTGCTTCTTTACCAAGTTCAGCTCCTCCCTCCTACATACTTAGTCTTTCCCCACTGGCCCTGGGTTGCTGATCCTCTACGCTTGTTTGTTATTCATGATATGGTTGCCTTGGTAATTTCTACTTCTGTCAACAGTTAAGCTGGTGGTCTGCTTTTGTTACGCTCGATGTTTCTCTTCTCTGCTATTTTTCATGCTGCTGTCTGGTTAGCGTAGCTACTGGACAGGAACAGTCAGCTGCATAGACATTGTTCCTCTGTTTATTCTCAGTAGGGTCTGATAGCTTCTCAAGCCATTTCATTGTGACATGCCTTAGGTTAGTCACCTGTATGGGCATTACTTTCTCCTCTGGGGAACATCCAGCCGTTCTTTACGCTGCACCTTGGACAGGGAATTTGTCTGCACACGTGTAGCTGTCAGGAGGACAGGAGAGAGAGTGAAGGATTTGAGAAGGATTTGAGGCAGGACAGATATTCACAAAACTAGTCTTTCTGTGTCACCTGCTTCTGAGAGCATCTGGGAAAGCTTTAAGCACAAAAATGATCAGGGGAGGTTGCTAAGAGAGGTAAATGATGCATGTCTCCCAATTGTTCATCTGCTCATCACCTTTTTTATGAAATGATGCTGAGAGCTGGGTTGCTGACACCTGATCTGAGCTCAAAAGAGGTTTGCACATTTGATCTTAAAAGGTTTCCATGACGCAGACTTCTCACTCTCTGCAGACAATCCAGCTACCTGCACCATTGCTCTCATGGTTAGAAAGTTTTTCCTTGCATCAAACTTCAGTTTCCCTAGCTGAAGATTAACCTCCTGACTTCTTATCTTATCAACAGTAGGAGTGGGAAACATCTATTCCTTCAGATTTATGAGGTTATATCTTCTCTAGACTTGACGGTCTGCATTCCTTCAGTATTTCCTCTGGGATCATGTCTTCTGGGCCTCTCATTTCTCTCATTCATTCCCACCTTCCTGATGCCACTGACCATGTAAATACAGCGGTTAAGTCTGGAGTCTACCAATGTAAATAAAATACCAGATATTGTCAGCAGCTCTGCACATATACCAGAAATACCACGCTGATATCTCGAAGGTGTGGGATCCAGAAGCTTTCTTAGTGTGTGTGAACCACGTGAGAGAGAGATAAATGAAGGAGAAAAGCCCTGGTGAGGCAGGATGTGGAGCAGTAGTTCTGGTTCAGAGCCAAGGTGTGTGCGAATCCCCAAGTCTCTGCTCTGTTCTATCACCCCAATCCTGCACATAAATAAAAACATTGCAGCAACTTGTGTTCTCAGATCCACAGCTATGTGCAGGAAATGGTCACACACATTGAAGAAACGGGAGTACCCACACAAAAGAGTTGTGTGAATAAGCAGAAGTGCAGAGGGAAGAAGCTAGGTCTTGCACAATCTGAATTAGGAAGCATCTGCATGCATGCATGCCTTCACACACCCACCCATGTCCCTCCTGCATTTTCAACCCCAGGAATACAGCCTCACAACCCAAACTGCTTCACCAGAAGCACAGTTTCCAATAGGAGCAGATTTTCACAACAGATCTGGGATCTTCTAACCTTGATACGGATGGCAAAGTACTATCTCCCAGTTTTAAAGTGTCATGCAATCTAGAAAGCTCTTTAGCTCCAAGCAGCTCTGAGGAAGTTGTTCGAAATTCCACTTGGGGAGCAGGCTGGCACATGAAAGATGTGGAGGACAAAGTCTCACAAATAGTGGAGTTTCGTTTCTCCAAAATCCTCCAGAACAAAAAAAAAAAAAAAAAAAAAGGTAAGAAAGAAAGAAAGAAAATAATCACTATGTTATCAGAAAGTTAAATCTGGTTTCTTTGTTTGCATGTTCTTCATGTGCAGGGCTTTAGTTACATTTAGAACATGAAGCACAGTGAAAAGAAGTTGGACATTTCTCATCCATGCATCTTCAGGAGTACAAAAGAGAGAAAATTTCCCTGAAACTGCAAAATCATACACCAATAGCAATCCCCATTCCCTAGACTTGCATCTCAGGGCCCCCTGCTAGTGCAGCACAGGTTAGAGCCCATTCATACAAGTTCTCCTTTAAGAGAAGTCATGTCTCATCCTCTTGTCTAATGGGCTTGGTTTTTGAGAGGTGTTCCAGCAGTCTTCTTGGCATGGAATATATAAATAAAATATAAAGACGGTGCTTTGTCACAGTTGAGGTCAGTCACTCTTCACTTTTAATGAAAAGGTCTCTTTTCCCTGGAGTACACAGTCGAGCTCAGGGCTGGCAAACAGATGGTGCTGAAGAGGCCAAATTACCTTCACAACCAGGGGCCACAGCCGGAGCTATGCACTACATCTGATTTGCCCTTGCTCTCCCACTGATAGCCATGGGAGCGTCACACTAAGATCAAATGACGGATATGGCCTCGTGTGACACTGGAGCTGCCGAGGAAATATCATGCAGTCTTCAATTGGCAATCCATGGCTTTCCAGGTCTTGCTCAGTGCTTGAAGTCCCATCTGGCATAGTGCAGCTCTGCAGCCCCTTGCAGGAGGCTCCTCTGGAGGCAGAGTTCCTGGGCTATTGCCTTCACTGAGAAACACTTTTCGATTGACCTTGCCTTGCATCTGCATTTTTAGTTCCTGTATTCTGCAGTTTTGCAACAGCAAAATAAAGCTTTTTTTTTTTTTTTTTTTTTTTTTTTGTGGGAAAAGATACTAAGGGACAGGCAGTCAAGCAGGGGACATCTGGTCCTTCATTTTACAGTGACTCAGGCTAAGAGGCGGTTTTGGCCTGTGGAACAAGGACGAGAGTGAGATGCTGGTGCTGTTGAGACAAATGACAGCTGCCAGAAGGCTTTAGAGTTTCTACCCCCAAAAAAGTGAAATTCTGAGGCTGTGATCAAAGCGTGCATCTGGTTTTGCACACTAGGTGTTTGCAAAATACGTGCAGCCCCGAAATCTGCGCCCTACAACAAGTTCTGCTTTCTGTCCAGTCACATGGCAGGTTTCCACATCCAAGGGCTCAGTCAGGCCAATGGACCCCTGCCATGTGTTCAGACCTCCCTGGGACTGTCAGGACTCAGACTGCGCCATATGCTGGGAGACAGCTAGGCAGGCATTGCCTGGAAGGCTCAAACAAAAGTGTATGAGGTACAGCGCAAAGGACTGCCCTTCCTGCTCCCTGTCGTGCCCCATTCCACCCATCTTATCTCTAAATGCTGATTTATCCTCCAACCAGCAAAAGCAAGTGTGAAGGTGAGACTGAAAGCGAACGTTCAAATTTCTGGAAACTATGCCTAGGAAATGTCTTTTCTGGAAACACAACTCACAGGGATGTCCAAAACTCTGCCAAGAACAGGCAGAGGAGAGCCAAGGGAAGGTTCAGTGGGCGCACGCTCAAGCCTGCTGCAGGGAGGAGTGACGACAGATGGATGGCAAGCCAGAGGTGACATCCCATCTGCTCCCGCAGGATCTCCCTGGCACCTCCTGAGGGACTCAAGGAACACGTGGACAGAATGACTAAGCACTAGCCATTGAAGGCTCACTAGTTATACTCCAGCATTTTCTGTACCCAAAAAGAGAGCTGAAACGAATATGTCTCACTGAGATGCTCCAGATAAGGCCAGAAAAGGGTGGAACAGCTGCTCAGAAATGTCTCATTTATAGGGAATTTGGGGGTAAGATTTTTATATTCAAGAAAAATCTAGATGTTTTTGTCTCCCTCCTTCAAAGCACACAAGAGCTCAGGTGTCTTCACAAAGCACTGAGCAGAGAATTGGCCTGCACCATTCTGTCCTGTAGACTCCACAGTCCACTAACTCCTTTGTTTGCAGGGAGGAATTGTCTTTCTGCTCTGCATGTGTAGTCAGTATCCAGAAACCTCCTCCAGCAATTGGGGGGAGGTACAGGCTGCTGTCGGAAAGAGCTGTGGGTGTGTGTGAATGAATGAATGAATGAACCATTCCTTAACATCGGCACGAGAATCTCCATGATTTTGAGACTGCTAATTAGTGGTTGTAAGTGTGTTTGCAGTGGTAGGTGTACACTTGCATGGCTGCAAAGAGAGGCAGGGAAGAAAGATAGCTACCCCTCAGGTTATGCTTTCTCTTCCCCAGCCCAGCTCCATATTCTTCACGGCATTTTTGAAAGGCAAAGGTCTGGATGTGCCTGGAAAGAAGTGTGTGAGGGGCTGGAGAATAAGAAACATCTTCTATCCTATCAGCCTCATGGCCTTCCTAGACAGCCACTTTTGTGACAGATAGCTCACTGGTACAGGTGAGATAGTGCTGCATCTTTTGTTTCACCTTTCCTGTCTCCATGCAGTTCAGGCTGGGTGACACAAAGGGCACATTTGTATGGGCTAATGAGCATCACTATGATGCTGACAGACTTTGGTTTTCTTCATTCCCCCATTCCTTTGTTGTCACAAAAAGATTTCTCAGCTGGACCAGTCAGGGAGAGATGAAGGAATCTGCTGAAAGGCAGGAAGAGGCAGGCTGGGGACATGCCTGGCTCTTGAGTGAGCAGTCCAGCACTTAGCAGTGTGCACCAAGTTAATGTCTCCTTGCTCCAGAGGAGCTGTGTACCATATCCAGTGATAGAGCTGGGAAGTAGGTCAGCAATATAACCGAGAGAAACAGGAGCTTTAGGGAGAATTTCACAGCTGACAGCTAATTAAAATCTGAGTTCTACTGCTTACTGTTGCACCGATTAGATTTCAGCATGCAGGGTGAAGAGCATCAGCAGGGATTGCGTTTGCTGCAAGGGAGCCACTTGCCTCAGCTCATGCAGCTTGTGCCAGCTTGCACAGAGCCTTCCACCCAGCAGCTGCTACCAAACCAGAGCCAACTACTGAACACAAAAGAGTCTCCCCTAAACCAAAGTATTTGGAATTGCTTTTCATCTAGTGTGTAGGCAATAAGTTCTTAAAGTGAAACCAGAACTGCATATCAATAACTGTAGCAACACTTGTAACAACTCATTGTTTTGTTGTTGGTCAGTTCATCACAAAGATCTTTTCAAATGGGTTTTGTGATGTTATCCGTGTCTTACACCAGATCCCAACCAGAGAAATGTGGTTTCCTATCCTCACTGGGGAAAAAGGTGATGCAGAAATCTTATCCTCCTAACAGAAAAAAAAAAAAAAGTGAAGGAAGAAAGAAAAGCATGAACAAAATCTGAAGATAAAATTCTAGCTTTCTATCCTGCCAGTGGTGACATAAACTGCACCCATGGCTGACCAAGTGAGAGAATAAGGCGTAGGAAGGTGCAGAAACTGGGATGATGGCTCTGCTTCTGCAGGGTTCACGTTGGACCCAAGGGCCTAAGCACAGAGGGCTGCTCAAGGTCACTGAGTACTTGCAGCTACCAGAGTGTGGGTCATTAGCTTTTGTCCCAGTTTAAGTAGTTAAAGCTATGGAGTTTTTTCCTGGAGGGCAGGACAGCGGGTTCATCTGCTCCTTACTGGTGCCAGCACAGGGTGGAGGAGCCATTCAGGCATTGCAGGAGGGGAACTGCCCACTCTTGTGTCAACTGGAGGTGCAGCAAGTCCACATTGGCTGAGTTCTCTGGAACTGCTGGCTTCCTGCAGGATCTCCCACAGTCACCTATCTAGCTGAGCAAGGGAAGACAGTTGATGGTATTTTTCTGGATTTCAGTAAAGCTTTTGATAGTGTTTCTCACAGTATCCTTCTGGACAAAATGCCCATCATAGAGGTAGACAAAAATATAAGCAATGGGTGAGCAATTGTCTGGTGGATCAGGCCCCAAGGGTTACAGTAAATGGAGTTACATCAGGCCAATAGCTGGTCACTATCAGGATTCCCCAGGGCTCCATTTCAGGGCCAGTTCTCCTCGGTGTTTTCATAAATGACTTGGATGTAGGACTAGAAGGCATTTTGAGCAAGTTTGCTGACTATTAATTTGGGAGGTACTGTTGACTCCATCAACCATGGAGTGGCCTCAGATAGATCCAGAAAAATTTGAGAGCTGGGCAATCACCAACCACATGGAGTTTAACAGGAGCAGTGCCAGATTCTGCACCTGGGGAAAGGGGCAGCCCTGGTTGTACATACGGGCAGGGGTGAGATGCTGGACAGCAGCCCTGCTGAAAGGGATGGGGGGCTCTGTCTGGTAGCAAGTTGTACATGTGCCAGCAGTGTGCCCTGGCACCAGGAGGGCCAACTGCACCCCGGGGGCACCAGGACCAGCACTGCCACCAGGCGAGCGGAGGGACTGTTCCCTCTGCGCTGTGCACCTCCAGCACTGGGTGCAGTCTGGGTGCCACAGCACAAAAAGGATGTAGACCTATTAGAGAGCATCCAAAGGAGGGCTATGTAGATGGAGGAGGGTCTGGAGGACAAGGTGTGCGAGGAGCACTGAGGCTGCTGGTTTTGCTCAGAGCAGAGGAGCTGAGGGAGGCCTCATGGCGACTGCAGCTCCTCACATCGAGTGGAAGGCAGTGCTGAGCTCTGCTCTCTGGGGATGGCATGAAGCTGTGTCAGGGGAGGGGGAGCTGGGGGTTAGGGACAGAGATTGCCCCAGAGGGCAGTGGGTACAGAATGGGCTGCCCAGGGCTGTGGGCATGGCACTGAATGTGGCAGAATTCAAGAAGGGTCTAGACAACACTCAGACATATGGTCTGATTTTTGGGTCATCCTGTGTAGAGACAAGAGTTGTACACGATGATCCCTCGATGGATATACTAGATAATCATAGTGATCGTTTCCAGCCTTAATGACTCAGTGATCTAATGATTCTCTTCTTGGGTCCCCTCCAACTTGGGATAGTTTGTGATTCTGTGATTCCCCCCAGCTCCATTGAACCCCTGCAAGAAAGAAGGCTCTGAGAGTTCAGAGGCTGTCCCGTATGTGGCCAGATGTAGAAAAAATTCCCAAGACACTAAATGACCGAGGCACCCCCTGATTGTCACCTCACAGCACCATGACACCCGCTGTCCTATGCAAACACCATGACACTGGGGATGTGATGGAGGGAGTGAACCCCAAACCCATGCCCTTTGGGACACCCCTGACCTCTCTGCCTCCAGACATCAGCAAAGGAGACTGCGACAGACACGGCACTTGCACCCTGCTGCCTATCTTTCCATCTTCCTAACCCAATGATAAAGGGAGCAGGGGGGGAAGGAGGAGCAGGGGGGGAGTCGGGGATGGCGGTGGGCAGCGCTTACCAGCTGCACCCTTACTCTGCAGGGTGCAAATGGGGTCGGGCTTGTTCCGGCAAGCTGCAGGGAGGCCAGGGTTGTGGGGCCGGGAGCTGGCAGGGCTGAGGGCAAGCAGGGAAGGGCTGAGGGTTGCCCCGGGCAAGGCAGGGCACGGCAAGGCGGGCAGGGCGGCCGGGGGTGGGTCCGCAGCCAGCCCTCCCTTTCAAAGTCCCTCGCTCCGAGGAGGAAATCGGGAAATATTTCCAGCAGCAACAGCGGCNTGCGGGGCGGGCCGGCTGAGCGCATCCCCGGGGCTGCGCGTGTGTGCGCTCCTCCATCCATCCCTCCATCTCTCCCTCCCTCTCCTCTCCCTCCCTCCCGCCCGCTGCCGCCGCAGCCGCTTACCGGGGCTCCGGCAGCCGCCCCGCGCCCCGCAACGATGCCCCGCCGCTGCTGAGCCGGCCCCGGCCGCGCCCGCTGCCGTCCCCCCCCCGCTCCGCCACACAGCCAGGTAAGGACTGCGACCCGCCGGTCCCCGCCCTACCGCATTCGGGGATCCCCGATATCGGGCGGGGACGAGGTGGCCGGAGCCGTGCGGGAGCCGCTGGGGAAGCGGAAAGCGGGGATGCAGCCCCCCGCCCCAGGGATGCTTTTTGCAAGCCGGCCGCGTACCTTGAGGCTAGGAGACGGGGCCGATGGCGACGTGGGGGGCACCTCCCCTTACTCGGGAATGCGGGAGCGGAGAGTGGGATGCGGCGAGCCGCCCCCCCGGGGGGCTTCGGGCATCTGCCGCGGGGGGAGCCGCGCCCCCGCCCAGCAGCGTTGCGGGCTCACCCGGGCCGGGCTGCTCTCCGCCAAGCCCGGGGTTTTCTGCCTCGAAAGGCTTCCCGAGGTGAGCGGTCAGAGACACCTGCGGCCACTCCGAAATTCCCGTTTTCCTCTCGAGCAGCGTGCGTTCTGAAGGGCTGGCATGAAGCAGCACGCATCACGTAGGCTTTGTCTAGATGGAAGCATGGCTGGGGCTCTTCCGTCATCTCTAGTTTAATTCTTTAATCGTAGCCTTGTTGCTTCCCTCCCCGCCTAGCCATGCTAAGCAACCTCACATTCGGTTCTGTCTCCAGGGCAAAAGCAAACTGCCAAGATGTTGTAGAAATGCAGCAAGCGCTAGGGAGAACCGGTGTCTGGAAATGAAAGCTGTAGTAAAACCACAAGGTCACGGGCGTGTGGGTGCGAGCGGTTGATTTCAGGGCTCCTCTCGCTCGTGCTTCCTGGCTCAAAGCTCAAAGCCAATTCTCCAGTCCCAGTTGTTGGAAAGCCATGAGGCGGGTGATGGGAACAGGGCTAGAGGGAGGTTGGGGTTCTCCACATGCTCTGCCAGTTCCTGCTTTGGCTTTCTGGTGCTTTTTTTTCTCACCACCATGAAGAGAAAGAGATGTGCTTTTATTCAGAAAAGGGAAGCTGCGATGCTCACGCGTCAATGTGATGATGGCAGCTGGGAAAAAAAACAGCTGTGCTGCGTGGCTTCAGCTGGGGCAGTGGACATCACCAAAGAAAGGCATTTGTGTTCACTTAGGTGTGTGTGATAAAGGTTTTCATCTCCCCTTCTCCTTCCAGCTCGTTCTTCAATCGCGGCTTTGCCCCTCTTCCAGCATTTAAATCAAACAGGGGCACAACCAAGCATTTGTACAGCCAGACCCCCCCCCCCCCC